>PVJL010003183.1:62753-166370 GCA_004026885.1 Lyroderma lyra
AAAAAAAAAAAAAAAAAAAAAAAAAAAAAAAAAAAAAAAAAAAAAAAAAAAAAAAAAAAAAAAAAAAAAAAAAAAAAAAAAAAAAAAAAAAAAAAAAAAAAAAAAAAAAAAAAAAAAAAAAAAAAAGGCAACGAAAAGGGGTCAAGCTTGTGTAAATTAAAGAAATTCAAACCCAATTGTGCAGTTCAACTTTACATTTTAGCCATTAAAAAAAAATGTTAAAAACTATCAAGGTTTTGATGAAAAAGGTACAATCTGTATTGATTATGTTAATATAAAATATTTTCATTTTTTAGAAGTTAGTGTCAGCACATCTAGAATAGCTAGAATGTACAACAAACTTTTAAAAAACATTAATTAAAGCACAGAAGCCAATATGAAAAATAAATAGTGTGAACAAGCAATTTTAGAAGTAAGAAGTCAAAGAGCCAATAAGAATATAGAGATACTCAGCCTCACTGGTGATAAGAGGAATTCAAATTAAAACAGTGAGCTACAAAATTACACACATTAGATTAAAGATAGAAAGCAAGAGAAGGTCAAGGTTTGGCAGTGACAAGGGAGTTACTGCTGGTGAAAGTGTGTACCAAAGTATTTATCTGGTAGGGCATCTGGCAGAACTTAGTCACATTAAATAAAAACACATTTTTAAAAAAAGCAATTCTGATTCTGGGTATATATCCCAAAGAAATCCACACCAAGTTTCATAAAAGGATAAGTATGAGAATGTTTATTTGGCACTGTTTGTTGTGACAGGAAACTGGAAGCATTTTGGATGGCAATCACTGGCAAATATGGATAGTTCAAACAGGGAAGCTATAAACCATGGAATACAATGTAGCAGTTAGAAGCAATGTAAACATGAAAACATATATAAATAATAAAAACATAAGTTTAAGCAGATTAAGATACATAGCACTACAATTTTTATGCACATTAAAATTTCATGTACATAAATGAGGACAGGGTAAAAATACGAAGGCTGTCTGGAAAAAATCCAGCCATAAATGCTTCTATTTTTCATATTACATGGCTGGGTATTTTCCGGACAGCCCTCATATAGTTAAGACAAGCTCAACCATGAGATAACTGTTGAAACTGAATAATGGGTACAGGGAGGTCCAAAATATTCTTCTCCTTTTTTTATTTACTTGAAAATTTCCATTTAAAATACAATAGTCATATTACCAAAATACAAACAAAAGAGAACAGTGTAGTAAATAATTATTTTAGACTATTGTATTAGAATGGTTTCCTATGGGTCAAGATCAGGAGCATGGGAGTGGAAATGACTAAAAAATAGATAAACAAATAAGTAAGTGCTTTGCATAGACTGGTGATGACAGTGTGCCATAAACTGAGGAGTGTAATTTACTCTCCTCTTTATGCAAAAGGCCCATTAAAAAAAAATTCCCTTTTTAAGTAATCAGAAGAATTTGCTTTAGACTATGGAGATTAAGAACTAAAAAAGTTATTGTCTAATTATTATAATTCAGAAAACAATTGAGTATCTGTGCCAAGTAACTAATTCACCATATGTAACTACAGAAATTATTTTAAAATAAGTAATATCATTTCTATTTTCAAGAGAAGACATTTCTGACAATATTCATCAAAGAAAACTAGCAAAATGACTAAGCTGCTAACCACAAATTAAGGAGAAAAAAATAGATTATAAGTACTTGGATTCTGAAATAATAAAGAAAAATAAAACAAAGGAAAAAAAAAATTCCCCAGCAGTGCTGTAAACTGTTTTATTTGGTTCACAGTGGCAAAAGTGGATTTTTTCACAGGCAAAATTTTATGATTTTGAAAAACTGGAACTTTCAAAATCAGTATTTCTGATTTCTTCTGAAAAAATTCTAAGATATAATTTTATTGGTCTCTTAAACCCACTTAGAAAGGATTTTAGAGCTGAACAAAGTGCCCCACATACAGGTCACATACTCTCCAAGGTTCCATTGTGTCCATCTGGCATGCAACATTATTTATTTTTTGTACTTTGTACTCTTCATATCTCACTTATAACTTTACTAAAATGTATTAAAAAATTTACTTAGTAATGTAAGCATGTAATTATTCATCAGAGGTATGAAGAAAACATGCTAAGTGAAAGGATACAGTAGATTAAGACAATTTTTGGCAACTCAAGAAATAGTGAAAAAAAGGTTTGGTATTCAGAGGTAATACTATGAATGTCTGAAACTATGACAAGGTTTTTTGGAGTGGTTAATGGTTCTCAACCTTCCTAATGCTGTGACCCTTTAATACAGTTCCTCATGTTGGGGTGACACCCATAAAATTATTTTTGTTGCTACTTCATAACTGATATGTGTTTTCCGATGGTCTTAGGTGACCCCTGTAAAAGGGTTGTTCGACCCCCAAAGGGGTCGCGACCCACAGGTTGAAAACCGCTGGAAAAGAACAAGTCCTTAACATGGTTAAGGAATTGAATAATGAATTCATTATAAAGAAAGTGCAGTGGATAGTAGTTTTTGTTTAATTACTTTTTCAAGTTAAACTCTACTGACTGAGTTGTGCTCACAGTTTTAATGGAAGCTACTTCACTTCTCCGTTCTTCTTGTTTTGCATCATATCAATTTTATCTACTGCCTATTGTAAATGAAATCTGATACTTCCTGTCAAGATAGTGTTACCACTTAAAAATTTTTGTCTGAATATGAATTAATGTGGTGATCTGATCATTTAAACAAGTCCAGTGATAAAAAGCAAGCTAGGTTACCAAGTCCAATTACAATATGGCAACCCTAACCACTTAAATGAGATTATTTATGAGGCTATAGTTACTTACCTTGAGTGTCTATCTTCTAAAGATTTTGTCTGTAAAACATATAACCTTCAATATCTACTTCCCACACACAGAAACTGATATCCTTAATGAGCATCTAAAAGAGAAACATAAGAAAACATAACTTTTGAGGTTATAAACATTGCTTCATTTAATTTAAATGTTAACAGCAGATCTTGAAATTATTCTTTATGACTTTAGTAAGTTTTGGCAAAGGGAGGTATATATCATAGGACATGGTTAATGTAAATAAATGTAACAAAAATGAGATTTTCGCTTTAGAAGAATCAGGAAGTTCTGTGAAACATTATTTGATACATATCATAAAGTTTAGTACTTTCTATAGTACTGATTTTACCCAGCTACTTAGCTTCTATGAATATTTTAAAGAAATATAATTTCATATACATTGATTCTGATGTCCTACATGCACATATCCCCACTCTAGAAAATGATTTACTTGTTCAAAATAGACAATTAAAAAAAAATTTGATTACATTTGAATTGCCTATGAAGACCCAAATCAGTTAAATATTCTCTCTTCATGAAATGGTCAAATTTTATTCCCCTTACTATTTAAACTGTCTAGTCAGTACTTTACACTAACCTAGTGAAGCTAAGCAGAGGTTTTAAAAGAGAAATTGTCTCTAATAGAGAATTGGGATTATCCAGAGAAAATGTTTTTTGCTTAAAGAATTTCATTCTGATTTCCCTTGATGTTTTAAATCAGCCAGTGACAAGCTGTTAGGAAAACAGGATTTGGAAGCTAGTGTCATACCTTTAACATGTGATTTTGACTACTATGGATTCCCAAGCCAAATATCAATAAATTATAGATTAGCAACATGACTGTTCCTTTTGGTCATTAGTGTAGATACCTGTTTCTCAGTTGCAGCTGCACACTGAAAACACTTGGAACTCTTAAATATGTAGACTCAGTCTGTTACTTAGATATTTTCATTTATTTATTTAAATTTATTGGGGTGACATTAATTAGTAAAAATTACATAAATTTCAGGTGTGATAGTCTACATTACATCATCTATGTGATGTATTTTGTGTTCACCACCTAGAATCAGTCTGATATTTTGATTTATTAAAATTGGTATAATGTGGGGCCAGGGCCTTGGCATTTTTAAAAAGCATCAAGGAAGGAGATCTGTTCTTTGGGGAAAAAACAATCTCATTGCAACTATTTGACCTAGTTTCTACAGATTAACTATTAATAATAAGACACTAACTTCAAAAATAAATTCTGTCTACAAAGGTCTATGAAAACTACTTAGATAAATGCTAATCTGACTACTAAATATTTAAAATGATTTCAAAGCTTTCATGATACCCATACACACAAACATTTCAACAACTATGTAATACCTTAAATTATATGGATCTAAGCATAACATAAATAGTGGTTGCAGTGAATCTCAAACTATAATTCACTTAAGGACCAAAGGTACTACTTTAAATTGTAAATTCACAGGTAATATGTCCAGAGATTCTGATCTAGATTTAGGCTAACACCATGGATTCTCTATTTTTAAAGACATCTCTGGTGATTAAAATGCAAAGCTCTATAGTTCCTGTAAAACAGTGGTCCAAGTATTTCTAAATAGTGACTACTAATCAACCTTAATTATTAGCATTTATAAAAATATTTCTTGAGTTATATTTTAAGATTATATTTCTTATGTTAAAAGATAATCTCAAGACCTACTGGGTAAGAAGTAACTTTAAACATGGAGTAAATAGGACTTCAGCAATAAATAAATGCAGTTAAAACGAAGTAATATTTATGGATTATATATTTTGGAAGCTTTGCTATCCTTATAAGTAAACTGTGCAAATAATCCATGAAGTACTTGTGACAAAAAAAAGACAAGTCTAGGTTATGTTCTACAATAAAACTTTAACCTAGAACCTCATATATAACTAGAAATATGCCCTCACTGTCTCAGAATTAAAAATATTTTGTTTCTAACTTTGTGTGTGTGTGTGTGTGTGTGTGTGTGTGGTGTGGGGTGTGTGTGTGTGTATAGAAGGGGAGGTATTCTAGTGTGGGGGGGAAGCTCTTCCAGCATTATTTGCTCTGTTTAAATACAAAGCCAATTTTTTTTATCGTTAAATTTATTTGGGTAACACTGGTTAGCAAAAATTACCTAGAAAATGTCTCGAATCATTTCGCTCAAGAACACACACATGCTAACATAACTTATGAAAAACAACATGAAATATGTTAACATTTTAGTTTTGAAAATTCTTATGAACAGGACCAGAAATACTTTGCAGTAAAAATAATATATCATATGCACATATGAGTCCTTCTTAGATTCTTTCTGAAAAAGTCTAATAAACAGAGGTAAGTATGTGAGTCTGCTTTACATTAAGACGGTGTTCTCAATAACTAGCAAACCCTTAAAGACAACTGTCCTTATTTTCTCTTACCTATCTAGTTTGGAAGTGCTCCTAATGAAGTATTCTTTCTATATACGTACTGCTGAAAATTTCAGGTTTTTCTATTATGTTAACATCAAGCTTCAGTTTATGACTATAGGTGATATTTTCCTCCGGTCTACTGCTGCTTAATAGCTGGTAAACAGTCATGGGCTTCCCCAATGTCTTCACAAATAGGGAGCTAGCTATTCCTCCTCCCAAATCTACAGAATGAGCTGCACATCTGCCTCTGTGGTCTGCAGCTATCAAATGAAGTTGCAGTGTCTGTGGGCAAGATTGTTGATCTTTTACTATCTGACCTCAGCAACCTTTTGCCGTTTATCTCTCATCTCTTGGTTAACCAAAAACTTGGCTCAAATACTGTTTCCTACTTGAAGGAAATTTCAATCAATCTAAAATTTAATAGCTGTCTTTCTCTTCTGATTTCCTATACTAATTAGTGCAAATTACTTAGCTAATTAATCAGGTACTCATTTACTGTCCCTTATTTCTATCTTTTGTTATTATTTAAGATTTGGCATGTTCATTTTATTCCCTCAACTAGATTATAATTTTCCAGTAAGTCCTAACCTGGAAGCGTTTAATAAATATGTGATTATTTTATTTGTTGCTTTTTCTAGTAATTGAATTTAGTATTTTACAATGATTGGTTGAGGCACCCAGCTTTTCTCTTTAGTATACTTAATTACTATGAATTATTTTAAAATTATAATCTTATGCTGTATGAACTTTCCCATATGTTCTGAGGACTACTGCAGCTAACTCTCTTAATGTCTCATAATTCAGGTAATTTTGGTTAACTGAGAGTAATAGTGTAATAATTACCGTTACTAATAACAACTGAATAAACAAGAATGAACATTTTTCTCAATAAATTGGGCTCTATTTAAATATACTTAATATAGAAGTCATTGGGAACATAGCTGAGTGTTTCCTTATGAAAACTAGATATTTTAGTAAGAACCAATACTCTGTAAATCACAGAATACTCTACATCACAAAAGAATTATATATATATATGTATATGAAACCTTTCATGATTAAAAATACAAACTTCTATATAATAGACATTGTTATCTCCAACATTCATCATATTAAGTTGCTAAAACTTCTTTCTTGCTTTTAAATACAACTAACAGAAGCTAACATTTATTGATTGCTAAATTCTAAGTAGCATTAGTTAATTTAATCCTCACAACAATCCTGAGAAGTGCTATTTTCATCTATATTTTACTGATAAGGAAACTGAGGAACAGAGATGAACTTCAGCGTTTCACATCTAGTAACTGGCAGAGTTGGGTTTCAAACTTACACACTCACAATCAACTACAGCATTTCCTGAAGGCCCCATCCATTAAACTAAAATCTCTAGTAGCTCTGGAAGCCGTACTTCATATGTCTTCATATAAATTTCTGCCTTACACCTGCCAATCTTTAGCAAGGTTTATCAGGCTTCCCACTGAAAGGAGAATGCCAGGGTGGTCCATTTATAATTCTTCTTACTCAAAAAAGATGATTTCTCAGTCCTCAGTTCTACATACTTCCTATTATTTCTGTTTACAATTTACAATAATAAGGCCTCTGTGAGACTAGGGTTTATCTTAAAAACCTGTCTTGTTTCTGAATATAATGTTTTATAAGTCTATTCTAATTAATAGACTTAAGTATGGCTTAATACTAGGATATAAATTTTATGATTTCAGCTCATATTTTTCAATTTTTTAACTGAAAAAATTATATCTCCTTAAAATATTACTGCACTCCTTATTTTAAAATATGGTAGTTTTTAATAGGAAGAAAACATGCTTTGGACTTCCTTGAGCTATGGGGACTATAATCAAACCTAAACTTTTATAGGTGATTCTTTTCTTTTCTTTCTTTTTTTTTTTATTTTGCTTTTTGGTATGTGGGTAGCTCCCCGGCTGGGAATCAAACCCAGGCTGCAGCGTTGACAGCGCCAGCATCAAAGCCTTAAGCCACTACACCACCAGGGAACTCCCTGATTATTTTCATAGCATTAACAGTATGCAATTTCACAGTCCTCAAGATCCAATTCATTGTGATCTGATAGGTGACTTTAAACAAAAATTCTAATTCACAATTTCACATATGGCTGAATGGAAACAGATCATGGTAAGAAAGTATAGAATAAAATAAAAACCCACCAAGTATTTTATGTCAACAGAAAACAAATATTCAATTGAAAAGTGGGCAGAAGAACTAAACAGACACTTCTCCCACGAAGAAATACAAATGGCCAGCAGATATATGAAAAAATGCTCATCCTCATTAGCTATCAGGGAAATGCAAATCAAAACCACAATGAGATACCACCTCACACCTGTTAGAATGGCTGTTATCAACAAGACAAGGAATAACAAGTGCTGGAGAGGATGTAGAGAGAAAGGAACTCTGGTACACTGCTGGTGGGAGTGCAAACTGGTACAACCACTGTGGAAGGCAGTGTGGAGGTTCCTCAGAAAATTGGGAATGGAGCTACCATTTGACCCAGCAATCCCCCTTCTGAGGATCTACCCAAAGAACTTGAAAACCTTTGTCTGCAAAGACTTATGTACCCCAATGTTCACTGCAGCGCTGTTCACAGTGCCCAAAACATGGAAACAACCAAAGTCCCCTGAGACAGATGACTGGATAAAGAAGCTGTGGTACATATACACAATGGAATATTACTCAGCTATAAGAAAAGATGAAATATTGCCATTTGCAACAAAATGGATGGACCTGGAGATCATCATGCTTAGTGAAATAAGCCAGACAGAAAAAACAAAGAACTGTATGACTTCACTCATATGTGGAATATAAAACTGAAAGCAAAGAAAAAAGAAAAGAAGAAACAAATAACCCATGGACACAATCAATAGTTTAATGTTTATTTGGGGATGAGTGGGTTAGGGAGGGGAGAAAGGGGAGGGGTTGGGAGAGGAGGGAGGGAAGCTAAATATAAGGTGATGGAAAGAGAAGTCACATTAGGTGAACTTATTATACAACAAGTTGACAATGCACTATAGAATTGTATGCCTGAAACCTATGTAATCCTTGCTAACAGATGTCACCCCAATAAGTCTAACAATAAAAATGAATAAAAAAAATATTTTTAGACTGTGTTTGCTTTTTTAAAAGATTCCAATTTTTTTTTAGTCTAATAAAAGCTATAATCATGTGATCCATGGAAGATTGTTTTCTCAACTGTGTTTATCAAAGAGAATAATCTTAGTCTGAAAATATTCAAGCCACTGCTTAATACCGGTTAGGAACATTATTAGGTTTGTTACCAATTATTCTTTTTTAGTGGAACTTGCATATTTATGGTTTTACTATAATTACCCTATTTTTGTGGTAAACATTCTAAGAGATTCTTATTGGGTATTCCCAAGTACTTCCAAAAACAAAGAACCAAAGGTAATTTTAAATCCTATCCACCAAATTAAGCCTTGCCCTCTTGCAACTTGTCTAGATGATCTGGCTTCAGTAAAGAACTGTTTTTAAAGCCTAAAGCACAGGAGTTCTCTCAATCAAAGTTGATAATAACCAGGCTATTCAAGGTATTAATAGTAAATGATATATTTTCATTAGAGAAAGAAAAAGAAGCAATCCTTTTTTTCCCTCATCTGCCACCCAGCCTCCACCAGCATTCTCTAAAAATATCCATATGGTCTGGACAGGATATCTCTTCAATTGGAAAAAATGATCAATTTGGTTCTGATAGACTACCTTAATTATATCTGTTATTTGGGTAATACCAGTGATTGAATTTCACATACATTTATATGAAAACAGCTTAAGAGCTGACCTTTTGGAGACAAAGAATTAAGTATAATATTTTACCAAATGCAGTACCAGAGGATGCAGTATTAATATTTTGGCAATAATAAATTTGTCCTTTGTCTTCTTATCCTGTTGAGCTTGTTGCTAGACAATTAATGAGCTAATAGAGTCGGAACTCAGTATATGGGCTGGCAGTTCATTTATTATTCCAATTCTGTATAGTCTCTCTCAACTCAAAAATAAGGTTCTTGAAAACCATTATGAATTGAGAACTCAAGGTTGAGAAATTGAATATGTTGTAGAGAAAAAAAAGGACTGGGAGACTGAAAAATAGGTAATATGAAGGTTTATGTTAGTATTAATAGGTTTACATTCAATGAAACCAAAATGATTAAAGGAATTCTTTTCATTTATCCTTCCATGTGCTAGAAACTTTTCAAGGATTTCCTCTGTGGCAGTGTATAGAAATATACTATAAAGTATTTTATGTAGCTTTATCATATTTCATAAAGCTATTTTCTTTTTGTATATTATAAATATACTAGTGACCCGGCTCTCTGCCTCCTTCCAAATGCTGGCACTGTTGGAAGTTTATGATTAGGACAATGTAGATTCTATGTTCCTCATATCTTCTTTGAGTCCTGAGTCAGTAGTCTCTCTTACCCATTTCTAGCAGTATATCCCTCCTTTATCTTTTTTTTCACAGCTTAAAAATTGACTATTGACATCACCTCCATTTTCTTTTCTAAAACATCATATTCTTCTTTTTCTCATTATCATCACCAACAGGAGTTGCCTCCATTTCCAGAATGCTAGAAATGAACTATTTTACAATGCCAGAAAGTTCAACTGAGGAGGAAAAATAGGAAAGAGAAGAAAAGCAACAGTGACAACTACTGCTGATTTTATTGGTCAGGATTATGCTAAAAGTGAAGTTGGAATTATTAGAAAAAAAGACAGGGATATCAAAGAAGAAATTTCAACACTAGACAGTATGATTTAAATTCCCTTGAAACATGGTAACCTTGACAGTCCCTTCCAACTTCATGATTCTATGCATCTATGATTAAGAATCACAAGAAATTTTATGAGCAAATAAGTGAAGAATGCTTTGAAAAGAAGCAGTCACAAGTCAAACAACTAAGTTGTACAGCCCCCTTTTGGAGGCAGACAACAGAAATTCAAACATTTAACAGGATATTACTAATTTTTTAAAATTCTAAAGCAATATGGCAAAATACAGGCATTAGTTGCATCAGTAATTTATTAGGTAACACATTTAACTAACTCCAAGGTTAACACAAACTAAACATTATAAATGAATGGTGGGCCAACATAAAGAACAAAACAAAACCTTTGGAGTGATGATGATGATTCATGCCACCAAATATAAAAATGCAAAAGAACAAAGATTGATGTTTCTGATGTTGATGAAACAGAATATGGGTCCATGACTGTTCGTTTGTGGGGGGGGGGAGAGAAAGAGAGAGAGATGAGAGAGATGAGAGAGAGAGAGAGAGAGAGAGAGAGAGAGAGAGAGAGAGAGAAACACTATTTTTTTTTGTGTGTACAAAAATTAGGACACCTTAAAGAACTTTCATATATTTTGAAGTATTTAAATGGTGCTATGATAACATTTTTGGGCATTTGACACATAAGACATTATCATCTCAAAGAAAAACACTATTATAAAGATAGATTTCATGATGCTATCATAAACCTATGCCAATGCCTAAAATGAAATCCAGATAGGGAATATGAACCATAATACTTTATTTACATGGTAATAACAAAGAAAATAGGTCTAAAAGCGATTCCACTGTACTGAACTGAACAAATTACTAGGTGTTACAACAGCTTAAGCAGAAAACACCAAATAAGAACTCAGAAAAAAGTATTTTTAAAAGATATTCTCTGTATAAATACAAAGAAAATCATGTAAGTTAAAAAATTAATAAGATATGGCAGACTTATTAATTAGTACTTGCTAATTAAGACTAATTTTAGACAAAACTCATTAGAGAAGATACATTTAAATTAATTTATAGAAAATATTTAAAAATACAATTTTAAAGTATATGCATATAGACTAAAAACTGTTCCCTTGCAGATATTTTTAAAATAAGCAGCTTCAAAATGCAGCTACTGATTATTAAAATCAGCAGGTAAGCTGCTTATAGGCAAACATCAAATTTATGTCACAAAACTTTTTAAAAGTTCTGTAATATGTAAATACTCTCTTTCCAATGTTATGTCATTAATAATGTAAATCATAATCTTTTTAAACAATACATAATTCAGCCAAAGTGACATTTCAAATTAAACAAAAATATAACAGAAGCCCTCCAAAATGAAGAGTCTTCCTTAATGAAAATAAATCCTCAAAGTATTATCCTAAGCTAAGGGAAGAGGTATAACTGACAAAAAAAACCCAACAAGTAGTTGCATCTTGGGAAAATATTAAAAACTTATAAAGAAAAGAAATGGAGAAACAAAAAGCAGAATGGAAATACCCTATACAACCAAATCGAAATCTACCAGAATTTCCAACAGAAACAAAAAGGTAGCAGGGAGAAGTGTTAGTACTTTGCGCAAGGAGGTAGAGAAGTCCCACATGTCATCACATTGAAAGAGTAAAATGACAAGCAGAGAAAATGCAAATAAATGTAGAGAATAGGAGTATCATCCTCAGTGATGTCTGAAAAGGAGGTTAATGTGAGTAGAGTATCAAAGCTGCCAGTGCTTGGGGGATACACCAGGCTCAGGCTTTCTGCAGACTCCTGGTACAGGGAATCCCAATAGCAAAAGAAACCATATTACAGAGGAATTCTGTGAGTCAGCAGTAATGCCTGATTTTACGATGTCTGGAAATAGCTATCTTTTATCGAAAGAAAAATATTTCAAATCCTACCAAGAACGGCTCAATTTTATGCCAACCTGCTAAATAATATAGTTTTGTTAGAGAAAGCAACACACTGACACAAGACTAAAATCCTTATAAAACAGAAAAAAGATGTCTGTATTGCACAAATTAATTCCAGGAGTAAAAAAAGATGGGGTAATTACTGACTCAGTGAAAGATAATTCAGAAATGAATTAATGAAATTTGAATACGAGCAAGTGCAACTAAATAGAGCTTCTGAGTCACTCTTGTTTATTAGAGATTTTTCAGGTTTAAAGGACTGTCCTGTCAAGTTTCTTTCTTGAGGTGTATAAAAAAACACAAATGAAATATCATTTTAGATCTTTCAAAGGTGACAAATCCAAAGTTATCCAGATAAAATGTGAAGTATTTCCAAAAACTTGCTACATCTTCTGCTTAAAATAAACTGAAATGACTATATAGAAAAATAACTATTTAAATGTTTAAACCAAAACATTATAGGACATTTTGCTCTATGTAAATGATTTATTAATGTGGTCTTAAGACCACATTCACATATAGATTCAGATGCTACTTAAAATTAATCAAATATTAAATGTTCCCCCTATATTGCTGGCATTTATAATGCTGTGATTTTCAGTTTCTTAGCACTGAGGATATAGCTGTAGATACCAATGCAGATATAGATATAATAAAATGCACTCTATATAAATATATGTAATAAGAATTTTAACTCAGCACAGTGAGCTGCAAATCAGTATCTAGAAGTAACACTTAGTAGGGTGAGTTCACGTTCAGTAAAAACTAAATATAAAGTACTTTAAAATACCTATTGGTTGGATGGTTGAAACAGAGAGCAACTAAAGGAAAAAATAAAATGAAATATTCAGTTCATATAGAAAATAATAAAAATAAATTATCTCAAACCAATCAATATGTTGGCAACAGATAGATACCTCTCTATTGGATTGAACCAGGTGAAACTGTTCTTTTTGTTGTTCACACAGACTGACTATTAATAATTACATATGGTTTAAACTAAAAGCATTAGCTAACATAATTAATGAAATACTGCAATACAAACCAAGAAATAACATATTCATTGCCTAAAATCTGTATTTCAAGTAATAGTTCTACCACACACAAAAACGGTGCAAGTGAGATACAAACTAATAGTAATTTCTGTTGCTCCCAAGTTATGAAATGAAGAAATTAGGTTTTTAGCAAATTTGAACATATACCATGTAGATTATTAGGTAAAAATCATCATTGTTTTATTCTTCTTGGATATGCACAGAAAAGATGTAACAAAAGAAAAGTTATAAAGGACAGCAAATTCACATTTAGAAAAAGAGCAAACCAGTAAGTTCTTGACATTATTTACAATTCCTTATTTTTTGGGTTAAACTACATACGGTGACAGCTTCCTCTACCAAATTACTGCAAGTTCATAATTTTTAGAAAATGGTTGACTATACATAAAGGCAATCTATGTTAACAGCCAATCGATCAATTAATCAGTGTAATTGAAAAAGGATCATATATTTAAGTAATAATAGTTTAGCTGAAATCTCAAGGAAGGAATTCTCATTTATGCCTGATCTTCAAATGTCTTCAATATAACCAACAACAACAACAAAACAAAAATTAATAGAATATTTAAAATTTCATATACCTAATTATAACCTAAGGCACATCATAATGATCTATTTTAATATTACTAATGTTTGGTGAGAATAAACAGTATGACTATGCCAGTTGTTAAAATACTAAAGAGTAAAAGACTTCCATATTTATTGGAAAATGGCCACTACCCCACCCTCTCCACACATTTCCATCTCTAGGGCCCTCTCCCACAGAGACTTCTCCAAGTTCTAACCACTAATGAGATAACATCTGGCAGAGTAGGGGCCTCCAAGACCTTGGCATCTGCTATGATCAGTTGGTGCTCGTGCCATATGAATTGTTAAATATTTCGAACCTCTCCTGTGTTACTAAAGCAGCGATACTAATGGAAGTTTTGAGCCAGGCTATATTACCGCAGCTCTGCTACCTGGATAAGTCACTGGGCCTTGCTAAAATTTCAACTTCCTTTTTTTGAAATAAAGTTATTACTAGCCACCTGTTACTAGGTAGCTAGTAATAACTTTATCTATATTATATATAACTTCAACAGTAGGGCTGATTGTGGATTATATGAAATCACAAAGTGTTTATTAGCACATGGAAAGAGTAAATACTACATGGAACAATAAGCAAAAACTGTAGTCCTTTACTCACAAATGGGTTATGTCTCAAACATTCATTTTTGAAGTTGGTAGACAGGTAATTAGAATGCTTTTTCCTCATAACAATCATTATATAAAAACAGTTATATATGTCAACAATTTCATAAATTCCAATTTTGTCCATAATGTACAGTTCTCATACATGAAAAAAATTATTGAGCATTCATACATATTAGGTATTATTCTAAGAACTTTCCATGCAAATTATTTAATGGTCTAACAACTTTATGAAATAGTATGATCTTATCTTGCCTACTTAACAAATGGGGAGAGCAAGGCAAAGAAGTGAAGTAACATGCTCTAGGTCACATTAGCTAGAAAGTAAGTGGCAGAGTCAGCACTAGATCTAGGCAATCAGGCTCAAGGGCCTATGGTCCTAATCACTATACTCTACTGTCCTCGGAGTTAACTGAATTGTAACACATATAAGGCTGATAAAATTCAAAACACTGAGAAAAATACATGGTAGTTTCTCAACCTGCGACATAAACAAAACTGGTCAAACTGAGCAAAAGAAGAAAGAAGTATACTGAATTAATCTTGCATGCTGGTGGATCAAAGAAAAGCAGGCTCAGATAGATTAGACTTGTGGAGATGCAAAGTGGACTGTTTAATGCGGTAGTGTCCAACTTTTTGGCTTCCCTGGGCCACAGTGGAGGAAGAATTGTCTTGGGCCACACATAAAATACATTAATGATTAGCTGATAAGCTAAAAATAAAAAGGTAGCAAATATTCTCATTACGTTTTAAGAATTTGTGTTGGGTCGTATTCAAAGCCATCCTAGGCCACAGGTTGGACATGCCTGGTCTACTGTCAAAGGTTTCAAATCCTATTATTGGTTCTTCATCACAAATAAGATCCTGAGTTACCTTTCCTTTTCTTATTTACACATCTATCACAAGCTTTTACAAATGTTATTAAAAGGGTGGGAAATATAGTGGGAAGTCTGGGGTCTAGACATAGACTTGATTTCTCCCTCTTTCAAAATAAGCATCTTTTTAAAGTTTGCAAACAGGCCTTAGGGCAACTCGTATTGGCCTGAGCTCCCAAAACAGGACTCTCAGTAGTAACCAGGCTCTAGCCTGCCACCTTTACTATAGAGCAAGAGAATGGGCATATTTGTTCCACGGGGGTTAAACTCAGTCTCCACTGCCTCTCATCTTCTTTAGACTAGACCTAGGTCTTCTTTTTACCTTTAAGACTCCTCTGAATGCTATGTGGCCATTTCGGGCTTTGAAAGATAACTTGTTAAATTCAGTTTTTGCTATGTTAAAATGGTTTTCGTCTAACACTCTTAGAATTTTTAGATTGTTCTTAATATTTTCAACTGAACATTTTATTACATTTTACTTTTAGTTTCAAGGTGGTTGTTAAGTATTTTATTCACTTATTTAGTATAATGAGTACTCTGAATAATAGTTTCTAGTGTCTTAGGATCTGGTTACTTTACTATTTTGTTTTCAATCTTTAGCATATTTATGTACCCCTAAACACTTATACATGATTATTTTAAGGGTGTTAAGGTTTGTTTTAGTTTAGACTGTAGGTTTCAGTGTATTTTTAAAATTAAAATTATATTCTTTTTTGGGGGGTTAAAACACATTTTTTCCTTAGTTCTAGTGTTAGGAATTTACTATTTATACTGATTTTAGTATTTTAAAATTATGCCTAGAATCTTAATTAAAAGGTGACCACGTAAGTAAAATCCTTTTATTTACATAACTTTCCTAATTTTTACTAGTTTTTGTTGGCTAGTAATTTTAAGCTTTTGGGCCCAAAAAAAGGAAGGGGATCTATAATACTACATATTTTCCAGTCCTAAAAAAAATTCAAATAGATCACCTTTATAACTGTTTATTTACTTAAGCAATTTATCATAATAGTATAAAATAGGAAGGATTTTCATCTTTGGGTTTGATAGGTAGCTCTTAGTGGGATTTCCAAGGAACCAGACCTGAGACTAGGACTGAGGTGTACATAATTTATTTGGGAGGTTCAGAGTAACTGGCAGGGCAGTGGGAAAGGTGATAAGAGAAGGAGAGGCAGGCAATATAGGATACAGTATTAAGCTTGTTATCACAGAAGCCAACTGAAACTTAATCCCATGTGGGACACTGGCAGATGATGTAAGATACATGTCTCAGAACTGTCCAAGCCAGAGCCAAGGAAGCTGAAACTTGTCAATTATTGCTAAAGGTCTTCCCTCAGTGCTTAGGGCAACTCAAAGGTAGTCAGTCCTATGGCACAGGTGCAGGTGTTGGCCTTAGGAAGGCTAATGTGCACAAAAGGGTAAGGTGCTACAAAAGCATAGAGACAGAGTACCACATTATCTATTATATTAGCAAAACCTTTAGGCAACCCCCAGCCACTAAAGTGATTGTTTCAACAATCTAAATTTAGCCTGGATTGTTGGTGAAATTTTGGCAAACCAGTTTTACCTGGAAGCTCAAAGTATGCTAACAATATCTAAGTATGACTACTACTAAGGTAGTCTGTAACTTTTGCATTCAAAATGCTAATAAAACAGGAGCCTGGTACTAAAACACTAGGATATATATATATATATATATATATATATATATATATATATATATATGCTTCAGGAATAATACCAGCCTATGATTTAACTCTTTCAACAAACAATCCTTACAGATCCTATAATGTACCAACTATAGCAAGGACAAACACCCACCAAAAGAATGAATGTGAAGCGTCATCCCAAATAATCAGCCTGATGATTCCTCTAGCAAATGGTTACATTTCCACTGTAACTTGAAAGCACATGCTATAAAAAAACAAACTAAAGTCATTCGGAGGATCCACAAATACTTTCTCCAAGAAGGCCATACTTCAATGACCTAAGTAAAATTTCTCTTACTCAGTTTTGAATTATTCTTCAGCTTTAAAGTATAATACTTTTTGGGTTCTCTCAGTGTTAGTCTGACTTGAATCTTAGGGCCTCCTTCTTTCGGAGTGTTGCATAGCACTTATGTTTTTTGGGGACAGGTGATGGGGCCAACCAGGAGAGCTCAAGTTCAGGTGCTGGCCTCACCATAATGCTTTTGGTCAGTGAGATGCCAACTTGATGAATTACTTCTGGATTTTCACTCTGCTTAATGTCTCACTCTGGATTAGCATTTACAGCCAACTGGACAGCTAAAACAGACTGAACCCTGTGGGTGATAGGGGCAACTCTGGTCATATGCTGCCCCCAATGTGGATTTATTAAAGAGTGATGATCTTTTGAAAGCTAAACATATCAGTAAAAAGCTAGGTGTTGTATACCATATATCTGTACCAAGACCAATATTTGTAGCTAAGAAACTGATTAGTAGTTGTGATTTATTTTTGCAGAGAACAGAGGGAAAAAAAGTGGAAAGCAGATGTGTGTGTTAAAGTGAAAAAATGACATTTCCCCTTAAACTGTGCTATGCTATAAATCATACTATTTAGGACAATTATGCTTGTATTTACTTTTTCTGAATTGTATTTTCTTAACATCATTGCCAAGCATTGGTCTACTTCTACTGTGGAAGAAAGTGCCTCAGAATTTGTCAGGGCACCTCTGAACCTAACCTGTGTGTTCTGTGGTTGTCAGATTTACTTTAAAGTGTTTGTGCATGGGGAAGGGTACATTTGGGTTGGGGGTGGAGGAGAGGTAGTGGGAGATGAGAAGGGTAAGATATTCATCTAAGAAAAATATTTACTTTCTCAAAATGAAGAAGTCTGGTAAATAAATACAGCACAGAGAAAATTATTTTTTAAAATATTTTTAAAAGAACAGTTTACAATATAAAATTATACTATTAATAACTCTTAGTAAAATATTCATTTTATGTACAGTATGACTAATTCCTTTTCATCTCAAGTTTTAATAACAAGAATAGCAATTTACAGCTGGAAGAATTAGCAATCCCTCAGACCACACCTTCATTTTCAAGCAGAGAAAACAGAGCTAAAAGGTTGACATGTCAAAGGCTATAGTCAGTGATAAAAGGGCTAGGATCCAGCTCTCATTTTCTCTCAGACATCCTTTTCGCAAATAATTGCTAAATATTATTAACATAGTCCTTTTGCAATTTGTAGAGTTTTCCATTTGAGCTCTACAACATAATACCTCTACATAAATAATACTTGTAGGAATTATTATCAGCATTGTACCATCTCCATACATGAACATATTTCAAATCAGTATCTCTACTTTTAATTCATTTTCTTATTAATAGTTGAGAAAAGATGTTTCTATATGGCTATGCATTAAGAACTATGTTTTCCCTATTAACAATTCCATTAACATGAAATACATCTGGATTACTGTGATTCTTTTTAACTTTACAAGTCACCAGTCTCAGTGATAGAGCTATTTTCTAAGTCATACTTTCTAAAATTAAGCAAGCTGTGGAAAATGGGAGAAGTGACATACCTTTTCAAAAGTAACCCCAGCATGCTAACCCAAAGTTTTTCTTTTTTTCCTCTACTGTTTTTATTGTTTTGAACTCCTCATCAAAACTATATATAAATAAGATGAGAAAAGTGCTTGTATGGTTGATTGTCAATACATAAAAGGTTTTTAAGTAACAGTACATTATTACTTCATTACTGAGACCTCTGGGGTTTTTGGCCTGGACATTAAACAGGTTGAAGGAAGTTCCAGTCTTCAAATACCTGGCTCGGAATGAAGGCTAACATGGAGATGACAGGTGTCCTTAAACTTAGTCTAGACTCACCCGAGGGAAGAAAGGCCCATTTGCAATAAGAAATATGGTGAGTATAGTTAGTCTCACAAATGAATAATTGTTTAATTATGTTAAAAGTGAAATAGTTTTCTTGGGGAAACCATGACAAATTAATCCTATTTATAGCAGAGCTTCCATAAGAAAATGTGGTTTAGGTTCCCACTTTTGACGCTGGGAGAATGTCTTCTTCCTGCCATGGCTACTGTCTGCTGGTGCAGAGGTAACATGGAGGCTCAAGGAATAAGCCTCCCTTTTCAGAGGAAGCTCCATGGGCCCAGCACAAACGTGGCATTCCTTAGGGCTTCACAAATCAGATGCTCAGAATCTAGAATGTGTAGACTCACATTTCTAGTGAATGGGACAATCTATCACATTTTAGTCACAGGAATTATAGGTTTTAAAGGGACAAAATTAAAAGTATTTTTTCTCAACCTGTGAAAATGTTATTTGAATTTAACTAACATTTAACTAAGTTTCTAGTTTATGTCATACACATGATAATAGGGCAAACACTTAGGGCATACTCTTATCATTGTCATTTAGCAGATGAGAAAGCCAAGAAACTAAGAGAGGCTGAATAAAGCTCTGGCTCTGGATTGAAAAACTGCAGAGCTAAACTTTGAACCCAACTGCTTTATTCCATCTTTTCACATTCTCTTGACAGATTTTGACTGACTTTAGATTGATTTTGACTGATTTATCTGTCTCTGCTTTATTACAGAGTGAGCAAATATTAAAATTGAAATCAGTGAGTAAACTGGGACAAAGGAAAATTATGAGTGGGAAAGGCTTAAGATTAAGAAAGAGCTGTAGGAAATGAATGGTTTTACATACATTGTGATGACGGTATAGTAACAGTAATGTATAAAGACCTGCTTTAGTAACATAGCACTCCCCCCCCCCCAAAAAAAATATCATTACAGAATAGAAATTGCATGAAAGGCTCAGCAATGTTGTAAAATGCAGATTCCCTCTAGAATTCTCTTTTCTATGGGTTCCTCTCATTTCCAGTGATGTAATTATCAACAATAATCCAAAATCAAACGAGGCTTCCCTTTTCACAGGTGACTAGGATGATATGATCTCTGGGAACACTGCCCTAGGAATTTAATTCCATTTACAATATGTTGTTCGAAGGTAGAAATGTGTTTCCAATTTGAAAATAGTAAATTACCTAAGTGTAACTTGGGGTCTTGGAGTTTCAGTTATTCCCTATTTAATGGAGTAATGCAGAAAGTCTATGGGACAACTAGTGCAATGACCAAGAACATTTACATAGGTGTTTCTAGTTACTAACATATTCATTACAAAGAGTTTTTAATTTAAAATCAGATCAAACTCACTCCAATAAGTTATATTAATATAATAACCAAGTTTGATCATATTATGGAAATTGGACAGTACATTACATATTATATATGGAAAAGGGAAGGAAGAAATCACACTTTCCAAAATAGCACTGATAAGATCCATTTCAAACACATATTTTCAATTATTTATTAATTAGGAATCAATCCACAGTTTTCTCCTGGGAAAAAGCAGAGTGTATCAATTTAACACAGTACAAAAATCGTGTACAATCTAACAAGCTTTTCAATCCTGGCTTTTATCCTATAAATGATTTTGGATCTTGTAACATAACAAATTTCTCATTTCTAAGAAAAAAGCTGACACACCTCTCAGTAGGGCTACAGGGTAAAGTGTCAAGTGTGTCTGTCAATATTTAAATTCACGTGCCTCTGATATGACTGATACAGTAAAGAAGCTGCAAAGGTGAAGAGGTTTAACTCCACTCTATCTAGCTCAGCTCCATTTGTATGGTATGCCCCTCATCTGAACCTACTTCGGTTTTCTGAGTAGATGTGGTGCTTGTGGTTTACTGAGAAATCGACATTCTAGGTCCTCTACTTCCAAGGCTGCCACTGTAAGAACTTGTGAGGAGACAAAATTACACATCATTACCTTCTCTTTACCTTCTTTCTTTCTTTCCTCTTTTCTGCTTCAAAGATAGAGATTAAATATGATATTGCTTACTCCTCTAAATGAACTAGGGAATAAATAGGTATCACTAGTTTAACACTAAAATTTAAGTATTATGACTGAAATATATCTCTGAAGAAGTAACAAATCCTCACCTACCAAAAAGCATTTCCTGTGTTGTTAATAAAACCTGGCTCTTGAAGATATAAAAATTTACTAACTCCAATGTAGATACTTCTGCATATATATAATTCGATTTATATTTAGACTTCCATGTTGTTAGCATTATATATGTCATAAATTTAGATTTAGACTTCCATGTTGTTAGCATTATATATGTCATAAATCCTTTATGACATATATAAAAAATAACTGGGTCTTCTTCCTTAATTCAATACAGTAACATTATGAAACCCTACTTGTACAAGGTTTCAGGTGCTCTTTGGCATTTTAAGGAGAACAAGGAGTTGGAGATATCAAATATGCAAAAGTCACTATAAAAGCAGAGGTACTAATAAAATGTCCATGAAAGCTAAAGAAAGGAGAGAGTAATAACTCCTCTGTAAAGCTTAAAGAACTGATATAAAGCAAATTAAATTATGGGGGACTGAGACAGCTTAGGTGCAAGTCTATCCCTA
Organism: Lyroderma lyra; assembly: GCA_004026885.1. Lineage (NCBI taxonomy): Eukaryota > Metazoa > Chordata > Mammalia > Chiroptera > Megadermatidae > Lyroderma > Lyroderma lyra. The sequence goes on from PVJL010003183.1 coordinate 84,330, forward strand.
AATTACAAATTTCAACGACAACGACAACAACAACAACAAAAACCAACTCAAAAACTCCTTATGCTTATCCTTCTCAAAAATATCTCCTACAATATATCTTATGTCTTGGAATGATCCCACTCAACAGTTTCCTGTCATATTTCACATCGCTTCTGAAAATGCCACTACTTCTAAGAAGCCTTCTCACCCAACTTTTTAAGAGTGGTGGTTTTTCTTTATAGCATGTAATGACCATACTACTCACATTATTTACTGTAATATCTGTGTATATTTACATAGCCACCTTAAACTTAGGGGAGTTACTATGTGTCAGGCACTGTGGTGAATTGCTTTAATTGTATCTATCTCTTGATTCTCACAACAACCCTGTATGTTACTTAACAAAAATTACCCTATTTCATGTATCAAGAAATTAAGATTTAAAAAAATGAAGTCACATGCTCAAAGTAACAAAATTAATAAACTGCAGTCAGGGATCTAGCTCCAGAGCCAACACTACTAATCAATAGGCAATACTACCTTGCTTAAGACTTTTATAAATGTTGTGTTAAAAACTTTTGGATATGTGAGCCTGAGATAGCAGGACAATTCTATCTGCTTCATGTGCACATGGGAAGACTGCATGCCAAAATCAACTGTGGAACAACGTAACACAGACATCCAATCCATAACCTACCCTAGAAAATACTGATTCATTTTGTCCACAGTTGGACTGTTCTAATGTGTAGCCAGGAGAGCTACTGTGCATTCTACCCACTCAGAACGTGGACAAATTATAAACAGCAAACAAATTTCTTTTTGAGCACCAACTGAATTCCTCAGTGGCTGCCTGGAATATCATGTTAAAAAGGATACTAAAGCCAGTGCAAGCTCAGACAGCCTGTATTCAAACCTTTGTTTTGGTACTAATTACCTGTGTGACCTTCTGCTTCAGTTTCCTTATATGAAAACACAGATAATATTGGTAGTTACTAGGTTTGCGGAAATTATTAAAAAGGGTTACTATAGAAAGAATTTACTATGGTGCCTGGCACGTGGAAAAATCTCAATAAATATTAGCAACTGTCATGGGAGTAGCATTATAAGTATGGAGTATTTGCCAAATCAGACCTGCACTCTTGAGGGTTGAAATTTAATGAGTTTAATGTGATATATGTGAGAAAAGTCATTATTTATGTACATGTCTAATTTAGAAACATATTTAGAACATAATTTATTTGCAAACTGAGGAATGTTTGTTTGTATTTGAGGCTTTGTGATGGTGATGTCCAGTATGGCACAGAAAAATAAAAGCTATGTTGTGCAGTAGAGAAAACATAGATTTATAAGAAGGGTACTAGTGTTTAAGCTTCAATTTATTACCCATGTAAATCGGAGCAGTCACTGGACTTTTTGTTTTCCCATCTGTAAAGTGGGTATATAAACAGTTTTTATTTTGCAATGTTTTTGTGAAGATTACATAATATGATGGACATGAACGTATCTAGTATACAATTTGACACATGGTAAATTTTTAATAAATACAATGTTCCAAGCTGGCCCCCCTAAATCCTATTTAACCTATATACAGCTAAAAGACAGTACAGACTGCCAAATATAACCCCCAAATTCAGTGTGTTAAAAATTTCTCCTGTTCTGTCTCCTCGTACCATGACAGTGAAGGCTTGGGGTACAATGAACAGACCACTGACAAAATCAGAGCCCTCATGGCTGAAGGTCTTAACATAGAGACAACTGTAAGAGATCCCAATGGAAAACCTGCCGTTTAAAGCTTTGGGATAAGGGCTTCATGCACTTAAAGAAGTTCACGGAACACTTAAAATTTTCTCCCAGTGTTGTCTATGTATGATTATTTTATAAAACTGTCCAACTGTATAATTTTATACCCAACATTCTTCATTTGACATATTCTCATGGGCATTTCCCCATTTCATTAAAAATCTTTTACAATTATTATTGCAATGGCTCCACAATAGTCTAGTACACAGATACATCACATATAACTGCTCCCTTTCTATTAAACATTGATGTTATACATAATTTTTGCTATTATAAATAATGCTGAATAGAACATCCCTATTCATTAACATTTGTATATTTTAGGATGAATATTTTTAAAATAATTTGAGGTGAAATTCACACAATATAAATTAATCATTTTAAAGTAAAACTTCAGTGGCATTTAGTACAGTGACAATGTTGTGAAACCATCCCTTCTACTTCTAAAAATCTTTCCACCAGGATGAATATTTTGAGTTATTAATGAGTATGAACATTTTAAGGTTTTCAATACAAAGTGAGTAAAAGTTAGATTGACTTACACTTTCAAATAGTATCTGAGAAGACACATTTTATAGCACACTTATTTCCAAGTGCATTATTAGTAATAAAAAATAAAAACCTTGACAGTGAGAAAGGTTTAAAAACATATTTTCTTCATTTTCAGTGATCACTTATAAGGTTTTAATTTTTTTATTTTTCTTTATGTGGGTAGTTCCTTGGCTGGGAAATAAACCCAGGCTGCAGCATTGACAGCACCGAAGCCTTAGCCACTACACCACCAGGGAACTCCCAGGTTTTAATTTTTTAAGTATCTATTTCTACCTATGTTTCTCTTTTTCAGAACTGTCCACAATGATAAGTTAATTCTGAGATCTCATTCTAAGAGGCATCTGAAGTAGTTTTTATGGTGAATGCTTTAGGCTTCTACATAAGGGACCTGGGCCTGGGCTGGATAAGGATGAGCCTGAGACAATTCAAGATCTCTGGAAGTGCCAGGAAGGCTCATTTTGTGCTTTTGGGGCACTCAAATACCATATTGGTGAAATTATTCCATCGCCTATGATAAAACAGTAGGTTTTTACAAAATAGAAACCAGAAATGGAAAATTTACAGCACTATCATAAGAAAACAACAATGAACAAATATTTTTATTTAAATAGTATTAATTTACAAAGTGTTTTAAATATTCAATGGTGATCATATCACTCTGTGACTAAAAGTAAAAATAATCTAAAAATCATGAAAGTAGTAATAATGCACAAAGTATGGTAGGAAAATTTCTGCAAAGTTTTGGAAGTCAAAACTAATGATACTACCAAATTAAAAATGCAGTTAAACAGATGGTGCTCACATTCATAAATCAGATTGACTTGGGTGGGAGAGTCTTAGAAAAGTCTGTGATTCCTTTGCTGAGATGTACTGAGCACTATCAACAATCTTGTGATTTATAAGCTATAAATTCATCCTGTTTCCTATCATTCTCATATTTTTGGTGAAATTAACTGAGCCTTCCTTTATATTAATTAAATTCACTATACATTTATTAAGTATAGCTAAGTGCTGGGCACTATGCTAGTGGCTAAGGATATATAGAAAAAAACAATAACAAAAACAAAACATAGACTCTCAATGAGTTTATCAAAAACAAAAAAAACAACATAAACCCTCAAAGGGTATATTAGTGGAAAAGTTTAATACTAACTGTCCTAGATTTAGATAACTGAAATGCAAAGATTACACAGAAGTAAGTGGTAGCACAGAAAACTAAATGATTAGCTTTGTTTGCATTTTCAGGGAAAGATTCCTATAGAAGATGGCATCTAAGACTAATTTTTGAAGGACAAAAATAGAATTCATGAGATTGGCAAGGGCCAAAGAGCATTCTAAATATTCACTAAGACCTGGAGACTTGAAAATTTCTCTTCTGAGGGGTAATTATAAGCAGTTCTGCCCTGCTGGTGTGTAAAGATAAGAGTGGGGCCTGTGACAACTGATGCTGAAGAGGGAAAAGTCAGATTAAAGAACCTCAAGTGCAATATTACAGAACTGGAATTTATCCTAAAGCCAATAGGGAATCTTTGGTGGGTTTTAATTCTGGGAGATAAATAATTACATTGAAGTTTTAAAATGATCATTTTGGTGACAAATGGATTGACTGAGCACTTTAATAGGATCTGAAGATATCATGCATGCTCTGGCCCCTTTGTACCTCTCCAGCTTGGTTTTGAGCCACTCTCCTGTCTTCTATCCAGTGATACTGAACTGTTAGACTCTTATTTTCTGTGTACTTGCACAAGTGGTCCCTTTACTTGGAAACTTCTTCTTTTCTCTTTGAGGGTCTAACTCACACTTACCTTTTGGATCTTAACAGGAAGATCATTTCTCCTCGAAAGCTTGCACTAACCCTCATAATTGGAGCTACCCACCAGCCATGTGCTACGAAAACAGCTTGTATGCCCCTTCTCAAAGCACTTACTGCACTGTCATATTGCTAACTGCCAGTATGATTTCCTCTCCAGTTACTGTGAATTTTGAAAGAACAATTATTACATCTAGCTTAATGACCATTACATCCATAATATCTAGTGCAGGGCCTGGAACATAGAAGTGGTTTGAAAAATATCTCATGAATGAGTGCTGCATATGAGGTGTGAGGCTAGCAGATCAGCTGAGTGACCAATGAATGATAAAGGCCTGAACTAAGGCAAAAGCAGTGAGAATGAAGGTGATAGAGAGAAGAGTGATTTAGGAGCTGGAATCAATAAAACTTGGTGACTTACTAGATGGAAGAGGAGGAAAGAAAAGGGTAATAACAGGTTAAACAGTAAGGGATAGTTTCCAATTTTTAAGAAAATGGGTAGATGTCACTAGCATAATGTTCCCTACAACTTCCTGACCTCCCTCTTACTGCTCTCCCCCTCACACAAACCAGGCATGATGGCTACCTTATTGTTTCCCCCAAATGTGCAGCATACTCCAGCCTCACAGTGTGCAAGTCGTGTTTCCTCATCCTGGAACAATCTTCCTTCATACAGTCACATGGCTTGCTCCCTCACCCCCTCAGATCTTTGCTCAAATGGTACCTTTACAATGATGACTTCCCCAATATACTACTTAGAATTGCAATCCTTATCTTCATCCTGGCTCTCCTTCGTTCTCTTCTCTGCTTTATTTTCTCAACAGGATTTATCAATATCAGACACACAATATTTATATTATTTATTTGCTTTGTCTCTTCCCATAAAAATATGTTGCTGGTATGTGTGGGGAAGGTAAAGATTTGTTTATTTGTTTACTTCACTACTATATCCTCAAGGTAGCAGGCACTCAATAAATGTTTAATTAATTATTTAGTGATTAAATGAATAAATTAAAGTGTGGCCCATATGGGCACAGAGAAGGAAGAAAAATGTATGTGGAAGATGATTATAAATTCACTTTTAGATACATTCAATTAGAAGATGCTTCTGGGAAATCTAACTGGGGACTCCAAAAATAAAAAAAAGTTTCAGTTGATACCATGAAGTATATTATACCTAGAGACAATGTGTAGAAAAAAAAATTTCTGTAAAAACCTACAGAAATTGGGAAACACCAATATTTAAGGAGTGGACAAAGAAAGAAGAGCAAGCACTGAAAAGAAGTAACGATAGGAATAGGAAGAACGCTAGAAAAGGAGAAAAGAGAGAATTTCAAGATGTTCAATAGTATCAAATGCAATAGAAACTAATATAAAGGAAGAGAAGAACCTATAGCATTTCATAATTAGTTCACTGATGACTTTAGGCAAAATGGTTTTAGAGGAGCACAAAATAATCACTGAAATCAGTACCACTTATTGAGTACCTACTTACATGCTATGCAATGCGCTTTGTGACTAAAATATACAGTAGACTCCCCGTTAACTGGAACCAAAATATTTTTGCCGGCTGCTTGGGAATGCTAGTTGCTTGAGTTCTGGTTAACGGAGCATCTATTTACATTTATCCAGCACCTATCAAACCCCATGGGTGCTGGTTAGCTGAGAGTCTATAGTATTATGTCTCTAATCCTCCCAACCACACTGCAAGTAGCTATTCTATTAAATTTTATGGATGACATTTAGGCTCAGAGAGGTTGAATGGCTCATGGCTATACAGATGATTAACAAGTGAAGAAGCTAAGGTTTGAGTCATAATAAAAATATACTTTAAAAATATTTTGTTCATTTGACACTTTAAGTTTCAGATCAATTAATTTTGCACATCCAAAAAGTCTGTCACTTTAAAGACCAATACTCACATATTTTAAAGATCTTTAAAGAAAATTCTAAAAAATCTTATACTTGATAACTCAAGAATGTCATTCTGAGTATCAATTGCTGTATTATATGCCTTTGAAAATTCCTGAACTGTCTAGAGTTTTTGCTTTTATGATGAGGCATTACAATGATTTTTTTAAAAATCTGTCTTCATTTTATAATTTTCCTGCCTATGGATCAGAGAGTGCTATACATACATCATCTTGGGTAATCCTCAATATAATCTTACGATTTAAATTCTAGTATTTTTTAAACAGAGGCATTAAGAGGTTAAATAACTTATCAATGTCACACAGCCAATCCTAGCAGTGGTTCTAGGTCTCTGAGCCACAATCTTAATTCTGATTTAGCTGTTTTCCAGACTGATTTTCCCGTGGAGTGCTTGGTCACTTGGCGGTAGTCCAGATTTGCAGATGGAAAAGGTATTGCACTAAATGAACTCTGAGAAATTAAACTTCCAGAAAATGTAATTGAAAAAAAAAGTTAGCCTTTTAGAATTTTGGGCACACTTTAACAACAAAAAAGGCAAGCAGGTAGCTTATTAAGCTTAACTTTATCAGCCTATTGTTAAATGTTTACTAACCTTCACTATTTGTGAGCGCTCTGTCCTAATAGTTTATTTAATAACTGCATTAATTTCCTATTTACTGCCAAAACAAATTACTACAAATTGATAGCTTAAAATAACACAATTTATTACCTTATCGTTTTGTAGGCTACTAGTCTTACATGGGTCTCACTGGGCTAAAATCAAGGTGTTGGCAGAGCTGCAGTCCTTTCTGGAGATTCTGAGGAAGAATGAGCTTCCTCGCCTTTGCCAGCCCCTGAGGCTGCCCACATCCCTTGGCTTGAGGTCTCCTCCTCTGTTTTTAATCCCCATAAGGGCAGGTGGAGTTCTTCTCCTATGAAATTGCTCTCAGCTCTTGTTCTACCTTCCTCTTGCATTTGTGATAACATGGGACCCACCTGGATAATCCAGGATAATCTCTATTTTAAGGTTAGCTGGTTAGTAACTTTAATTCCACCTGCAACTTTAATGCCCCTTTGTTGTGTGAGGTAGCTCAGGTTCTGGAGATTAGAACTTAAACTTCTTTGGAGAGCTATTATTCTGCTTACTGCAGTAACCAAAAAGATTCTCAACTATAGCATTATGATCCTACTACTGAAGAATGGGGATGAAGACATGTGTTTTCTATTTCTCTTTCTTTATTTCTTTTACTGACATAGAAAGAAAGAGATACTAGCTGATTTGGAAATAATATATTGCATTATACTATCTTGAAAGAAAACTGACAAAATTTTAAAAATTAATCTTGTAGATCTTAAAAATCATCTCAGATACACTTAGTTTATGCAATAGTATTTAGCAGTGTACTGCTATGGTCCTGAAAGGCACTTAATTTCTGTAAAAGAGTATTTTTGTGTTAGTCTTCACCCATTCCTTCATCCTTTGCCTTTGGAATTTACAAAGATTTTCGCCCACCCTTTGATCTCTAAATTTGCATATAGAGCAAAACTGAAGCTATTTGAATGAAAAACATCAAAATAAAATATTAGTAATTCATCTTATGCTGAGTGAGGCCAGCACTTTTCAGAAGTTTTACTGTAGTGTAGAGGAGCTAATTATCCTAACTCATTTTTCTAGCAGTAGAAATGTGTGAGGGAAACATTTTTAAACCATGAGTGGTGAAAGCTTTAGTATCATCTGCTTTTCACAGCTCATCTTCCTCTCTTTCCCCCAATGTTTCCTTTAATTTCCCAGAGGGTAACTTAATACTAGACTATCCCCACTTCCATTGCATGGAGTTGAACAAGGAGGAAACGGTAACCATAAATATTCAAAATAATAATCCACAAATTACCAAAGAAGGGGGGGTCTCTGATAGTAAGCAATAACTATAAACTAACCTTTATTACTACCGCAACAAAAAGTTACACTGGATAGGATAAAACATAAGTCGGATCAGTATTTAAAAAAAAACAAACTTTGAAACTGTACTGAGAAAATAGAATACAAATTAAGTTTTGTACCTTGTTGTTAGAAGAATGTTAATACTGGAAGGGTATTATCTCAAAATTATCCTATAAATATATTTATTGCAGTAGTACTCAAAGTATGATGCCACAGACTAGGAGCATCAACACAACCCTAGAAATCAGAAATGTAAATTCCCAGGCCACAACCCAGCTGTAGTCCATCAGAAACTCTGATGGTGAGGACCAGCTAACTATTTATTAACAAGTTTTCCACATGATTCTGATTCATAAATACAAAAATCTGAGATTACTGTTTTAATATAATCTCAACAAAGTAACAACAGGACTTTTTCCTCAAGAGGGAAATAGAATTAGACAAGCTGATTCTAAAGGTCACATGGAAAAATAAACATGAAAATTTTGGCACTAGTTAAGGGACAAACTGACAAAGACATCAATAAAAAAGAATGAAGAGTCCAGAAATATTCTCTATACATAAAGTAATTTAGGACCTAGCAAGAGTGGCATTTTAAATCACAGGGGAATGAATGGTGTAGAGACAACTGGTTAGCACTCAGAAACAAAACAAAAAAACCTAGCCAATAAATATATAAATGGGACAATAAGTTTCTGGAAGAAATTATGAATGAATTTTTATAAAGCAATAGCCTTTCTAAGCAAGTCATAAAACCACAGGAAGAGGACACTGGAAAATTGGACTATTTAAAAAAATTAAAAAGAAAAAATATTGTAAACTATGCCCAATAATCAGGCATAGAAAAAATATTTTTAATATATAAAACAGGCCAACAGCCTAATTATCTTCACTCACAAAGAGATACTACAAATAAAAAACTCCATTAAAATGTGAGTGAAGAATAGTAAAAGAGGCACTTTTAGTAGTGGTGTGTGTGTTGAGTAGATGATTTACAAATATATAAAAACACATTTTAAAAGAAAAAATGTAATAATAAAGACATATTTTTCATTTTTGAAACTGGCAAAATATATTTGATAATACAATGTGGTATGGGTGAGAAGAACACCGTAGTCTTTTACCACAGCAGTATAAATTGATAAAACATCATTGGAGAGGGAATTTAACAACACTTATAAAAATTAAAAAATAACACATCTCACATTCACAGGTAGAAATTTGTCTGACAGTAATAAAGTACACATGATCAAAAAGATGTAAATACAATAATGTTTACTCCATCATTGTTTGAAATAACAAAACAGACCACCTCAAATATTTGTTACTAGAAAAATGTGTAAATAATGGACTATCCATTATATGGAATATCAAATAAAACTGAGATAGCTCCATGTATCAATATGGGTCAACATCTCAAGTAAATTACAAAGTGGAAAATAATGGTGAATAATAGAGTAGTCAGTGTATTTATGTATAAAAGAAAATATAAATCTTATATCTATACAGATATACGCTTCTCTAGGCATATTTGATGAAGGATACTTTATAACTGTTATCACTAGTTAACATATTGATTGGGATTACGAACTAGGTATTTAGAGAAGAAACCTTATTTACAATAATCTTTTGTTCTATTTGGATTATTTGAATTATTTTTAAAAAACATACTTCGGTACTCAGAATGGAGGAGTAAAGCACTCCAAAAACAGCTTCTGCATAAAAGCAATGATACAACTGGAAAAAACTGTTAAAAATTCACCTTTTTTTCAAAACTCAGAAAATTAACTAAAGGCATACAACAATCTAAGGACTGTTTATTCGAGAAAATAGCTGAATTTGGTAAGAAGAGCAAATCTTATGGCCTTTTAATTTGCCCTCATTCCATTCCCCTCTCAGGTTCTGTAGTATCATTGAAAACTAAGAGCCTTACAACCCTTGTAGCTATAAAAATCTGCCACTTAACAGTCACTTAAGAGATTAGGACAGGTTTGAATTCTCCAAAATGTCCATCCCCAGGGAACTGTCACTATTGACTTACATGGCAGCTGACTAAATGGCTCCATTTGCAGGGCACTTCATTTCACCTGACTCAGAGGTACGTACCTCCGTGCAAACAGTCCTAGTCCCAGGGCATTTGTTGAAAACAATCAGTGGCAATTGTTAAACACTGAAGCTGTTGGAAGTGGCTTTAATAGTTTAGGGTAACAAGAGGCTGATCAAAAAAAATAAAGGGAAAACTGGAGAGTGAGATGTTCACAGGAGGCTATGAAAAGCTTCAATATATTGTTGGGACTCCAGAGAGTCATGCCCATGCATAGAACTTTGTGCATGACCACGAAAGAGTTGAGAAAGCTCTATGCTCTTACCTCTAGCCAACTTTGAGGCTCTATGCAAGCAGAAAGTAAAGGCTAAGGCTAAGGCTAAGGCAGAGTTGTAAATACCCTGGTGGAGAAATGAGGTCATGTCTCAACACATACACAGAGTCCCTTGGCAAAAGCTGACAGACTTACTAGTTCAATCTTCTACTAAGGTAACAAAAAGCATTTGGCAAGGTAAAGGGCCACACACAACAAAGAAAACAGACATTATAGAAAAATCACTTAAAAAATAGCAACAACAACAAAATTAAACAGCAACAATAACAAGCCTTGAAGAGGAAGGCATCTTATTTTTAGAGTTGACAAATTATGAGAAATTTCCAGTTTCAACAAAAAAGTATGAAATATGCAAAAAGAAAAAGTATGGCTCATAAACAGGAAAAATAGCAGTCAATGAAAACTGTCCCCAAAGAAGGTCAAAAGTTAGACACAGATTTTTAAAATCACCTATAATACATAACAAGAAACTAACCCCCCCAAACAAACCATGTCTAAGAATTAAAGCAAAAGTATGCAAATAATATCTCATCAAATAAAAAATAACAAGAAGTCTCAAAAATTGCTAAAAATCATAACACAAAAACTCTTATAAAAGAACACATAAAAGTATTTTTCAAATAATATACAGTGTATTAATGAAGTTACAAAGTATGAATTTAGGTTTTAAAAAGAAATAAAATGTAACACTAGAAACTGTATTCTTTGAGATTTGCATCTCAAGAGAATCAAGGGATGTATTTGAACTGTTGCCTCAACCTGTAACCCAAATCAATTATTCAATAATTCTTCCAAGGTAAATATTTTTTGAAATTTCAAAATCTGATGCTTTAGTAGTCTTTCTAAAATGGTTTATCAGAAAAATGAAGGAATTTGAATTAAGTACTTACTCTCCTTTGCCCTCCATACCCATTTTCAAATGGTAAATCATATATGTTCAACTTCTGCAACTCAAGCATTCAAATTCTCCTTTGCATTCCTATTGCCTCAACTAGTTCAAAGTCACAGTATTTGATTAGGTTAGTATACAGCTTTCTAATCTCTCACTTCATATTGTGCTCTGTAATGATCTCTTTAAAAACGAATTTCTCCATTATGTTTTCTTAGGCAACATTCTTCTACACTGGTATAAGTCATGTCATGTAGTTTCATGCATTCTAAAAAGTTGTGGACATGTCATTTCAAGAAGAAATTTTATTCCTAATGAGTTAAATAAAATTACTTAATAAATATAATTTTTTCTATATTCTGATTGAAATTTAAGCCTGAACTCTCTGGCTAGGCTGCTGTATTTAAATATGACTGTGAACAAGTGTCTTTACTTTTTAAGTGTCTTATTTTTTACAGTGTAAAATTAGGATAATAGGAGGTATGTCTTACATGAATCTTTTAAGGATAAAATGTATAAAGATACATGTCAGTCTTAGAACTTATGTGACATTGTATATGAGGCTTTAATACTGGATCTCTCACACAGTAAGAAATCAGTAAATATTAGTACCGCTATTAGTACTACATTTTATCATCAGTATTTTTATCCTCGTTGTTACCTAAGATTTAAATTTCTTTTAAAATTAGTTTCTGATAAATAATTTACAATTCATAATTGAACATTTATATATAGTTTCATCTATCACACTGAATGAAGTGGAGTTTTAGAATGGACCTTGAAGGTCAGGTAAGATTTTAACAAGCAAAAATAGAAAAAAAAAAAAAAAAAGGATGCCTCAGGAGACTGTAAACATAAAACAAACAAACAAAAACAAATCAAATAAAAAACATGGGAGGGTCACTGCAGGGAATATGCTGAGAGCAGTAAAATGGCCCAGCTAAAGCAGAGTATTTGGTTAATATGAATGGGTTCAAAATTAATTGAAGAATAAGTTTAGCAACAGAAACAAATGTACACAGAGAGAGACCACTGTCTTATCGTTTTGCCTAATTTGTACATTTGTAAACTTTCCTAGTATTGAATTTCCTAAAATTTCTTTTCTTTTAGCAAAAATTTCTTCTTTTCCTTTTTCTATTTATAACTCATCTAGGACCACTCCTCTTCTCCATCTACAAGTTATAAATTAGATTTGACTGTACTGAATGTAATTTTTTGTCTTGGGTTCCCTATTTGTAAAACAAGATCACAAATAGTGTATGTCTAAGACTATGATTCTTTAGTTTTCTGAAAAACATGAACTTTAAATAAATTCTTTCCAGTTAACTTGCTAAGAAAATGGCCACCTTGAGAGTGTGTTGCTGATGCCTTCATGTCTCAGTTTTACTATTCCTCCCAGAGCACCAGGTTGGTGACTAGACTTCTAAGAAAATGTACAAGGTCATGGGATAGCTGAAATTCTAGAAGGAAAGATCAGGTACCTAATTTTGTTCCCTTCTTGGATTGAGAGAGGTTGGAGGAGTTGTGGCTGATAAGCCAGAGGCTATCACCAACACTCCTGGGCTTTTGGTAAAAGTAAGTACATACTCAATGTGTGAAATCTTAGGACTTTTGGTTGATTTGTGGAAGACCTTTCAAGCAGATATAAAAATATCAAAATTGCTCTCTATTCCTAAGGAGAACTTTAAATCAAATAATCCTGTTTCTTCAAGAAATGAATAAACTTGCCAGTTGGTAAAGCCTACAGAGCAGAGAATGCTGGACCTCTCACCACTGAAAGATACACAAAACTACTGTTAGACAAAGGAAAATAATAATGCATTCAAGGGGCCCCAATAATCAGAGGTAGATAAAACAAACAAACAAAACTCTTAAGACCTGGAAAGCACCTAGTGGAATGGAGTTGCTGGAGGACAGATAAAACAACATTAACAACCATAATGCAGAAGAATGATCAGCTTTAAAATAAACTCTAGAATTTAGAAATTTGATTTTTAAATTTAAGAATAGAAGAATTGAAATTAAGTATGTCCCTATTGATCCTGGAATTACTGGATTTTAAGGCCAAATGGAAGAAATATCTCAAAATACGGAGCAAATACACAAAGAGAGAGAAATATTTGGGAAAAAATAGACTTGTAAAATAACTCCAAGAGAAATTTCAGGTTAGGAAGATAATAATCATAAGAAAAAAAAAAAACAGATGCAGTTTAGGAATAAAAAAATAACACAAGTCAAGTTTCCTGATTTGAAGAACTGAATTTGTGAATGAAAGGGCTCACTAAATCCTAGGTAGTGATCAAAGTAAGGCATAGAACTAGATATATTTTAGTAATATTTCTATATTATATTAAAAGAAAATATTATAATTTCCAGAAAGAAAGTACAAGTTACTTAGCAAAGAAAGGAATCAGATTGATATCTATCTCACTTCCTATCTACCATATTTGAAGCTCAAAGATAGTGGAAAACAAAGAACTGAGAGAAAAAAATTCTATGCCCAATTATCACTCATCTTGCTGTTAGAAGAAAGAGTTGTGGCTATTCATAGGTGAGAGATAATACCACTTCTCTAACCTACTCGATGAAAATATTCAAGTACCTGAACCAAACAACATAAGGATCAGAATAAAAATCTCAACATAAAAAATGAGAATAGAAAACAGCCTTGCAATATAAATGTAAAAAATAAATGAATAAAGGTTATTTTGGAATTTGTAATATAATTGTGAAGTAAGGATTTGTAAAATAAGAGACCTATGGCAAGGGGGAAAAAGTCTAATAAATCTGAAACCCAAAGTATTGAACTATGTCAGCAAAATTAAGGAGTTGGAAGTGGGCAAAGAAAAGTAAAAGCAACCCTAAAGGCCTCAGGAAGGGGACTAGATTGGCAATTAAAGCATTCTAAAACTTTCATTTAGGAGAGGGGAACAGAGTGGATTGATGGACAGTTTATTTTGTTTCGGGTTTTCATATATGTGTATATCTATCGAAATTAAGATAAAATTAAGAGCTGGGCATGATAAACAGCAAGTAAAATCTACTTTAGTTCAAAGATTGGATGGTAGATGGCCATTTAGTAAAAAAATATCTTTTTCATATTCCAGAACACTCTAGAGGAATATTTTCTTTATGATATTCATGGCAATTTGAATTCCAACTACCCTTATTCTGAAAATAAATTTTCCTAATGTAATGTGAATTTTGAGACAATTATTTTTCTTTTCAAAATAAGTTAAAAATAACCACAAGTTAAAAATGTTTAACTTGCATTTTTTCTGAAAATAGTGTGGTTTTATTTAAACATACTATTTCCTATATTTGACAACCAAAATGATAAGAAAAACAAAGTGAAAGCAGAAATGTCAGACTAGCAAAACTTATCCAAATGGAAATAACAATTTGGGGATAAACAAGGGCAAATTCATACATCAATATTCTACTGAGAATACTTACTTGAAATGTTGAATTTGCAAATCTAAGGTTTATAAGGTAAACTGCAATACCAAATCTCTTAAAATACGAAAAAAGAAAATATAGTCTACCCTAAATGACATTTCATTGCCCTAAGAAAAACTTATAAGAAGACTATTCTAAAAATACAATTTGTATGCTCCTTTAAGAGATGAAGAAACAGAAATTAAACTACTATTGAACCTCAGGAATAACTGAGGTAAACTTTTTGGTTCCTTTTATAAATGATTGCATAATCCCACTAAATTATGTATTCTGAGACACTAACTGAATTTTTAAGTAACATTCTGGTATAAGAACTATCAATATCCCCACTTTCCAGTACAAACTATGTTGTTAATCATGAACTATCCAATTTTTTTAAGTAGCAAAGATAGTACCTGAATACATAAGATACAAATTACATTACTACATCATAACTTCAGGTAAGGCTTCACAGTTTCATGCATTTTATGTAAATGAACAAATACTCATGTAAATACGTGCATATACTTGTAACAGACAAAAGTACATAGTAGCTATAGCCTACAAAACCTGGTTCTGGTTTTAAAAAATCATATATTTTACTATTCTAGTGAAATTCAAAATAATGTTTGACTGATGATTTAAAAAATGTACCAGTCTACCCTCACTGAACTAAGCTAGATGAAGAGACTGATTACAGCTACAATCTCCCTTTCACTCCTGCATAACTTTCTCAGAGATTTGTTGGGGAGCTGTTTTATGCTTAGTCACTCTCCAAATATGATTTTATGAGCAAAAGCAGTTAGCTATTTTTGTTATGCAACATGGGAAAAGATATATGAGTATTCCTTTTTAAGCAACATAATTTGATTTTTATGCTTGTTCGATAATAAAAAAGCAGCTCCTTTTTACATTTTAGAACTGTCAAAAGAATGTATTTCACTCACAATCCATTCCTATTGAAAGTCTAGAGAACTTTTGTTTACAATAAGAGGTAAAAGCATCAGAGGATAATTTATGCATTGCCTGTGTATATTTCATTTTTATTCCTGCTTTTGAACAGTAGACTTTAACAGTAGACTAAGCATTCTTAGTCTCTATAGAAAACAAAAACATGAAGATCTCAAAAAACTACCACAATGCATGTAAAATTATTTTTCTGTAATCCTCTCATAATAGTTTTAATGACTATTTATTGAGTACTTTCAATGTGCCAGGCATTATGCTCAGTGGATTATTTTATTTAATCCCCATAATAGATCTATGTGGAAAGCATAATGATTCCCATTTTACAATTGAGGAAACAAAGTTGGAGAGTTCACATGGTAAAATCTCAGCTTAAGTCTGACCTCAAAGCTCTTTCCTCTATAAAGTTTATTTATCAAAAAAATTTAAATCTAAGATGACGATGTACAAAGTACAAATTAGTGAATAGTATCCAAAAAGAAACACAGGTGCACACAAGCACAACCTTTAGGTGAAGAAGTCATCATGCTGAAAAGTTACAATAGCATCTCACTCATTGGTACCAACAAGGAATTAGAAATTTGCCCCAGATAATTGAAACATATACAATTCTTAAATACAGTAAGTCCTCATTTAATATGTTGAGAGGTTCTTGGAACTGCAGCAAAAAAACATATAACAAAACCAATTTTATAATAGACTAATTGATATGAATAAGAATTAAGTTCCTAATGGCATCTCGTCAACTTTATAACAAAACACGTTGAATGAAATGAAGTTATTGGAGCACCTGCTACACACAATACATTTTCCTATCAGAATGAACATTAAAGAATAAAACTTCTCTTGATTAATGCAAGTTTATTATGAAAACTGAGATAGTTTCTGGTGGCAAATTCAGTGAATGTGTTGAACTATAGTGGTGACCTTTGCTGTCAATGAGTGTATTTGCCCTTACTGTAATAGAACATGAATGATCATGCTTTCTGATTTCTTAAATCTTTTCTATTTCCTCTTATTAGTTGGCTCCTGTAAGAATGCCTACCTCTTCCTGGTATGCCCCTCATTACATTAAAAAAAAAATCCCTAAACAATTAAAGGTTGGGAAATGGATCTTTTAACCCTCCTAATTTCCTCTCGTTTGACTTCATTCCACAAGAATTGTGTGGCTACTTTAGATGTCAGGCACTTTACTAAATTCTAGTTAGAAATAGATTTTGTTGTAACAATTATAAAAATGATTGATAAACAATTTACCTAAAATATTATCTCTTTTGTCACTTGGACACATAGTTCAATAATATAGAGTACTGTAAGAGAACAGCCACCATATAGGATGAGTTTATAAAGTTTCCACTTAGGTCTTACACTTCGTGAGAGTAAAGAAGACTGTATCTCCTTCCAGATAGAAAGAAGGGCATTGTGATAAGGTAAAAGGTGCATGTGAAAGTTTATAAGCAAAGGAGTCCCAAACAGTGTGAATGTAGATGAACTAATCTATATAAAAAACAGCAGAGAAAGCAAAATAAGAAACCCTTGAAAACTATGATTATGATTATATCCTAATATAGTCATAATCCTAATATAATCTAGAGGTAAGTTAGAAGACACTTACATTGGCCCATCAGACCTCTGAGTTACTGAGTCCCATCCTCACAGCTTTCTTTAGATCTTACAGATTCTGCCTGGGAGTGCTTTATTAAATCACCCAGCTGATAATGATGCTAGTAGTCCAGGATCCACATTTTGGTAAATACAGTAGTCCCTCCTTATCTGTGATTTTGCTTTCTGTGGTTTCAGTTACCCGTGATCAGCCATAGTTCAAAAATATTAAATAGAAAATCCCTGAAACAAACAATTCATAAGTTTTAAATTGTGTGCCATTCTAAGTAACACGATGAAATCTCACCCTGGACTTTAATCATCCCTCTGACCAGTGTATTCACCTCACTTCATCTCATCACATAGGAATTGTATCATCTCACTTCATCACACAAAGAAGGATGAGTACAATACAATAAGATATTTTGAGAGAGAGACAACATTCACACATAACTTCTATTATAGTATATTGTTATAATTGCTTGATGTTATTATTGCTGTTAATCTCTTACTGTGCCTAATTTATCACCATAGGTATGTATGCATAGTAAAAAAACATAGTATATATAGGATTTGGTACTACCCACGGCTTCAGGCATCTAATTGGGGTATCCCTGCTGATTAGGAGGGACAACTACACAATTTTATGGGAGACTGAAGTAAAAATAATATTAATATTACAATTGAAAAATAAATGGAAGGTTTTATACAAATAGGAAAAAGAAAAGACAATGGTTATGGCAGTTCAGGTATGATCTGGGTACTGGTTTGGATGCATGTTTCCCAGCATCGTTCATTTAATACCTGTAAAATAATCACCCACGGAGCTTACCAGTAAAACGAGGTTTCCTCAGTCTTATTTCAGGTCTATTGAATTAGAAAATCTAGGGCCTAAGCCAAAGACTCTCCATTTATAAGAAACTCACTTTTGAGAATCTGAAAGTAGTCCTTTATAAAAAATAGCTATAATTGGAAGCTTTATTAAAATTAAATACCCTTACAACAAAATTAAAATAGATTTTCTACCTTACCTTCACATAAAGGCTATTCTTTCATTCATTCATTAAGGATTTATGGAACACTAATTATGTCACACAGTGTATCTCAATGTTGGTAGTATAAAGATGACTAAGAGATAGTCCCTGAGCTCTAAAAGCTGATTCTAATGTTTGTAAAAACAGTAAAAGCAACAGTATTTTCACTTAATAAGCCCTAATTAATTTGTATTTTAGAACATGGGCAAGTGAACACTGCAATTAATTAACTTGACCATAAATCCTCTTTAAAAAAACAAGATCAAAGTAAGCCCTTTTGAATGACCTCTATGTGCATTTTATAACAAAGAACTTATTCATCTCTTATTATGAGGAAATGAGATGTTATGGATGAATGCAGTTTTCAGGTAAGTGAAGCTTCACTTATTAAGTGTCCAAACTATTTTAACTCTAATTACCTTTGGCTAGCTTCTAAAATGTATTACATATTAGCTAGTCTCCCCAGCCTTGCCCAGAAGAATCATTAACCATCATTAAGGGAGTAAGTCCCTGCTGCTACTTACTCTGGAAAACACTACAGGGGAAATAGCTGGATGGCAAGTTAAGGCCTGCAGTTTGGCAGGACCATCCTTAAGACTTCTGATCGGAGGCTCATCTTTACCACCACTGTTGTCTCCTTCTGAGGTATTTTAATACACATCCTGACTCCTAATCAGGAGTCACAAGTCCCTCTTTGGTATGGTAATTTAAATGGTCTGTGAGATAGGTCCCTCAAGATCCCAGAGTAAATTTTGTTTATATCACATGGCTTATATTTTAAGTTAGAAATACACCAACAAATGTTTCAAATTTGTTGAAAATTTTCTACATGCTTGTTTCTAGATGTTTGTATGGCAGCAAACAGAACTATCCCTGTCATATTAATCAATATACTGAAATAATTTTCTTTGGTTTCATTGAGCTAATTCATAACTTATTGCACCATTCTATAAAGGAACAATATTTTAGAGGCATTTGAGGTGTACAGGGCCATTGCTATTCTGTGTCACCTTCTAAAAGTACAGTGTTTCTAATGTACTATGTAGGAAGAACTGAGAGGTGTCAAGAGAAACCATAAGATGAAGTTATTTAATCAATTTAACTAAAACATTTATTAGTTTCTCAAAACAGTACATTAACATGTTTTCAAAATAGTAATAATGGTTACAGCCTGCTCTTTTAGGACAAAATGCATGGGCTTTTAAACTGTTATTTTCCTAAATATTCAGACTTTGTTTCTAGATCAACGGTTCTATTATGGAGGTATTTCAAAGCCTGAAGAAGCCACCAAAATGTCTGCAATGTCACAAAATTACTAAAGTTTAAAATCTGTATTTGAATCACAAATATTTCAACAATTAAAAAGATATTACTAATTCAAAATTTTTGAAATGTCAATTAGGGAAGGAGGTCCAAATTTCAGAATGCTATTAAATTATGTTTAAGTATTCTATAGATGGAAGTTAGTATAGAAGCAAAAATTAAGTCCCATATCATTTAATAATAAATTAAAAATGAATACTAAATTCGGCATTTGCCTCTTCAATTATTCAATAAAACATGTCTATGTCTGAATTATCAATTTTGTAGTGTACAACCTCACAGAAAAACAGATGTAGAACAATGAATTCTTTCCCCAAATTTTAATTTTTCATCAATTACTATATTTAAAAAACTTGTTACCAAAAAAATATTCCTTTTCCTTAACGCTCAGTGACATTTTTCAATACACTGATAACCTTGTTTGTAATCAGTTGTATTTCTCCTGAGCTTATCTTTTTAGATATAAAACTATGATCTAAATCACTACTTTGGTTAAGAAGTTCCTTCAGCCATAGCTTGGTGTTTCACTTTCTTATTTAGGACTGCTAACAGTTCTTTGCTGCTTTTAATTCTGGAGTGTGAGATTTTTAAATTTAAGGTTGGATGATAAAAGCATTGTGGAGATCATTATAAAAATGACAAAAAGCAATTTAGAATAGCTAGCTTAAAACAAACAGAGCTAAAGTGTTAACTCTTATGAGATCAAAATTTTGCGCTAAATCTTATTTGTGCTGATAAGAACATTTAATCAGAGATACCAGATTTTTTTCCTTAAAGAAAAAGAAATTGTGCTGGTACACTGAATAAGGATAAGTGCAAACATTATCCACATGAAACCCATTAATTTTAATTAATGTTTTCTAAGACAGAGGTGGAAATGAAGCTTTAGATATTTGCTGCTGGTAGAACAGTTTTCAGATATTTTAAGAGTGACTCATTGGCAATACATGCATATGTATGTGTGTGTGTGTGTGTGGTGTGTATTGTGTACATATATGTGTGTATATATGAAAATTTATGCATTACATATTTGTGATGATTGTCATTTTTGGCACATTACATGGTAATGTGATATGAAGGGAAAAGGACAGGCCCTTGAAAGAGGAAACTTGATACTTAGTTTCTGCTCCCGCCCTAATTAATGTGTAATCTTTCACAACTGTTTGTCATTGGCCTTCAGGATCTTTTCTACCAAACAGGGATATTATAAGGATCAATAATATATGTATAATATGTACAACTGCTTTTTAAAGTGTACTGTCAAATAAGGTGTCATAGTATTATAATTCATTACTAATAATTAAGTACCAAAGTTTGCAAAACTTTTTAAATTTACTTTTAATTTTAGGAGTAGTCAATACTACCCTTACACTAAATTATTTTCTCTTTCTCTTTCAATTAAGTACATTTTGATATGTTTTCTTTTTTTTTGGGGGGGGGGGGTTGGTTCCCTGAGCGGAGATCGAACCCAGGCCAGGGCAGTGACAGGACAGAAGCCTAGTCACTACACCACCAGGGAACCCCCTGATGTGCTTTTTTTGAGTAAGCAATGTGTTGTACATGTGACTATTACCCATCACGTAATCATAGCAGATAAGAGATTGGCAACCCAATTTACATATAAAAAATTAGGGGGAAAAGATGGTATTATCATTACTTCTATTATTAAAATAGCCCGGGTTAGAGGCCTCCACTTAATGCTGTAATTCATATAATAAAATACCTCATTTTGAGAAATGTAAGTACAAAGAGTTACTGTGTTTTTCTTTTTGGTATGTGTGGGGTATGGGAAGGAAGCACCTGGTCAAGTAAACACTCATTATGTATAGTGCAAGATAGCATGAATACTCTGGTTATCATACACAGAAGGTTATATTTAGCCATCTAACAACCACAATTATATTTTTTCATCCAAACTCTTAAGTAATTTTTCCTTTATAATGGTACCTAACTTCTTGACCTACAATTCTCAGTGCCCTAGCTGAGTAGAGAATAGACCTCTTGAACACATTTTTATTTTAGTTGCTGCTTCCTTATAAGATGGCTAAAAGGAGAAGAAAGCACGTACTTGTAACACTAACATATTTTTCATTTCCTTCTATATTTACAGAGCTAGTCTAATAGCTCTATAAATTCTTCTTTTTACTTTCCTTTTCAGCATAGAAAAAAACTCTTCATAGCCAACCTTTAAAAGACATTGGGAAACATTTATAAAACACTTCACAGCATTATTCATTCTTTCAATATTTACTGACCTAATAAGTGACAGCGACTCATTGTGCTAAAGTCCTAGATCTTAAGGAAGTCTAACGCAAAAGATAGAAAAATAAATAAAGCATCTGCAGTACAATATGATACATGTTGAAAGAAGTTAAGCATAGGGACCTATGCTGGAGACACTTTTGACATTGAAGATAGTCTTCCACAATGACACCAAAGTTAATTCCTGAATCTGAGTGGGGAAGCAAAAATTTGGGAAGAGTATTTCAAGCAGAAGGGATATCATAAGAATTTATATACTCTATTACATGTCTGTCATGATCATATTTACCTTTTAGAAAAGGTGACCATAATTTCAATATGGGGAATGGATTAGAAAAAGATAAAAGATGTTAACTACTATTTTCATAATGTATGCAAATTAGTAATATAGCATATAAGCATTTATACATGAAATAAACACAACATTTAAAGTAGAAAAATGTTAATTAAGCCATATTTTTTTGTAAGAGTAAAAAGCAAAAAAGAAAACAAAAACCCAAAACCATACTGAACAACAAAAATAAGCCCTAATCCATAAATAAGATACAGGATAAAAGATTATAAAAGATGCATACCATGGAATAATATGCATCCAAAAGAAAAAATTAATTACTATATTTTCATCAAGTCTACATGCTAGAAAGGGTAAAACATAACCAGGATTCAGAGATGTTAAAAACTGAAAAAGTACTTCCTAGAATTGATGAAATATGGTAATTTTAGACAATCAAATTTCTGTATTTCAAAAACATATTAAACAGCATGTTAATAGTGTGTGTGTGTGCATTCCTAATTCCACTTGTATGTTAAAGAAGAATGATACGTGTTTGTATTTTATTGAAATACATACTTTATACATTTATATTCAGATAATTAAATTTTCTTGATTTGATATATTATAATTATGTGTGCACTTACATTTTAATTCATTTATATATTTTTTGTATTCTTTGATTTTTCAGATGGTGTTCATTTAATACGAGTCATTCTGGAAAAATTCCATTAAATTTAACATAATGATCAATTCTAAGATATCTTAATTTCAGAAATGTTAAAATATGAAAAATTTTGCATTTAAAATAGGAACAGTAATTTTCATATATGCAAGAAAAATGATTCAAAAGATACAGAAGAAATTTAACATTTAACACGAGGGAAGAATGCAGTAGGGAAAGAAGTTCTTATTTTTAACATTCTATCTTTTAAAGGTCTTTCAGTAATTCTTAAAATAATACAATACTCTTGAAATTAAAGTTTCTTAAAAATAGATTACTACAGACATTTGTGTTAACTGCCATCATTGAAGTGATGTGTCCTTTGTCTTGTTTGCTTCACTTATTTGAGTTCCTACTTTCTCAAGTATTCTATCAATCTCCTTCACTGGATCCAGTTCTACTGCCCAATTTTACATATATCCCCCTATGGCTCAGTTCTCAGCAGTCTTCTTCCTGCACAGATACCTCCCTTGGTGACTGCATCTATTTACTGCATTCAGCTCCCGTCTGTTAGTTTCTTAGGCCTCATCTCTTACATCTGAATAGAAGATCAATAAAACTGGAAATAGTCTATTACCAGTTGTCTGGTGGACATTTCTAAGTTGATGTCAGAGTCAACACACAGTAAACATGATAAAAATAACCCACCTTATTCATTCTCAATCCTACTTTGACCATTGTTCCACATCTTGGTTAATGAGTCAAAACTTTCATGCTAAAAGCCTCAGAATCACCTATCCATTTTACAAGGTCCACAATCTAGGCAATTGCCAGTCACCAAACAATGGTGAATACATACCTACATTGTTTCTAATATTCTCCCCCTTACAAAGTCCCATAACTTGAATACATCTCTAATTTGAATAATAGCTTTCTGAGTTTTCTGTTTCTAAATTCCCCATATCAATTCATATTAAAGTCACTTTCCTACAATATAGTCTATTCAGTTGATACTTGTAACTTAAAGATTTGCAAAGCTTCCCACTCCTCAGTTTTTAGTATTTCCACAAATTTTTAGTAAATACTTACATGTGATAAACAGGAAAAACACTTCAAAATATCATTAGGATAGGAGGCAAAAGCCAAGGAGAATAGCACTTGGTGAGACCACGAAGTTTTATACTCTTAGTTGTTACTACGCCACACACAACTGTCCACTGAATACATCAATCTATTTACCCTTAGTCTTCACTGCCTTTGACCAAGTGATTTGGCTCATATATGGCCTCTTATATTCCCCTACCCTTCTTTAAGGAGCATAGAGTAGTAAAACACAGTCTTAAAGGTGATGAAGAGGACTAAGAATTAACTCTATATAACACTTCATAGTTTACAAAGGTTACTTTCACATCCACTGTATTTAACATAATTACTGACCATTTTACTTGACATTTTGAGTCTAACATAACATAGCAGAGTTTACTGAATACAGGTATAAGATTGTCAACTAATGAATAGGTAAGAATAAATGTTATTTTCATCAAGCTGTCCTAAGGAATGGTTAAGAAAATAAAATACCTTATTTAAGTAGTTTTTAGGAAACTAATTTTCTAAGTAACTGACATTTACCTCTTCAAATGTTAAACTTAAAAAAAATATTTTTGAAGAAAAGCATTCTAAAATATACCATACACATTCTTGCCTTTCTAAGTAGAAAGGTAAAGAATAATTTTAACTTTATTTGATAATTCTAGTCCATCTGTTATGATACACAGTCATAATATCATTTTGTATCTCTCAGTTTTTAAGTTCTCTCTTTATATGGAGGTTGTCTCTTTTCCATCCAAATACTTTTGATTCTCTATATTCAGGTATTACTTCGGAACTTCTTGTACTAGACACTTAGAAAACTATGGTAAGAGTCAATAAAGTTAGTGAGGGTTTATAGAGAAAGGAAGTTGTTTTAATATAAATGTTTGTGATAAGTATTTTCAGTGTTCTTGGTATTTATATTATTTTACCTCTGTGATAGGAGTTATACTCAAATGGATGCTTGTGCTAAAAAGTATTTCCTATCAAAGTGGGGAAATCAGTTAATTCTAGAGTTTTTCTAGGTAGCTAAAGAATGATTTCAAAATGGTATTCGAATTTTATAATATGAGAGTAAATTTTATACAATAGTTATTTATTCACAAGGTAAGGAAATTAACTTTCTGAAACTGATGCTCTCGTAGTTAACTCCAAAGAAATCCAAAGAATTTCATTTTGAAACTTCTTATCTTGCTCATTACAATAGGAAATAAAAAAGTATTACATCTGTCTTTTTTCTTTTAATTTATGTCCAAAAGAATGCTTAGAATACAAAATAACTTTTTTACTCTGAAATAAAAAGACTAGAAACTTAGTTCTTTATTTTAGGATATCCTTAATGAACAGTCTTTCATGCCAAGAAATATTGCTTTTCATAGCTATTAATTCTCTAAGGAAGTAGTTTAGCTAACTAAATATTAAAACAAGGAAGATTTCTCTCAAGTTTTATTATAGACATGGTACATAGCTTCTTAAAAAAACAAACATGATCTGAAGAAATGAAGTCATCTGTAGGAACAGGCAAGACATAGATACAAGCCAAACTAACTTAAAATTTTTCCAAAGATTGAACAAGGGTTTTGGAGTCTTACATTACCTAATTTTGCAAGTACTAGAAATGCAGCCTTAGAAGTGTTTGCTTGCACATTTTTCTACTAAGAGAAATAAGTGTCATTAAAAATAACCCCAAGAGATTGGAATAAGCTTTGAAAAAAATGTCATTTTCTTAAAGAAATGCCTTCAGAATAAGTTGTACACATGAAAAAATGTATTGTGATTAATTCATGCATAAATTATGCATAGTCCTAATAACAACTAAAATATATTAGTGTTTACAATGCGGTCAACTGCTGTTCTAAATGTTTTACTGGTAAATAGCTCCGTCTTTAATAGGTCCTATAAGATAGGTAATTAGAATCAGTCAAAGCCAGTTTTGCAGATGAGGAAACTCAGATGTACAGAAGTTAAAGTTGCCCAAGTTCACACAACAGAAAGTAGAAGCACTGTTTCATCAAAGTAGGAGAGCTGTTAATATAACTGAAGAATATTTTAGTTACTGCAGTCTCTATATGATGTGGATTCTAAAATACCAATATTGGATGTAGTATAGAAATGGAGTAATGACTATTTTTAATTCAGTAAGTTAAAAGCACTAAACAAACTAGAATTATAAAAAATTTTCTTCAACTTCATAAAAGGGCATCTCTGGAAAAACGTACAATGATTATCAAACTTAATGGTGAGAAATGGCATGCTTACTCCCTAAAATTAGGAACAAGTATTGGATTGGAGTTCCTAGCCACGGCAATTAGGCAAGAAAAAGAAAAAAATATAAAGCCATATTTGAAAGTTAAAAGTAAACTGTTCTTTATTACAGAGGACATAATCTTACATATAAAAAAATCCTAAGGAATCCACTAAAACACTACTAGAACTAATAAACAAGTTCAGTAAGATAGCAGAATAAAAGACAGATATACAAAAGTCAGTTGTATGTCAATACACTAGCAATGAACAATCTGAAAATGAGATTAAGGAACAATTCCATTTATAATAGTATTTGAAGTATTATACTTCGGAATAAACTTTTTCAAAAGTGTATGACTTAAACTTTGAAAACTATAAAACATTGTAAGATATAAAAGAAAACCTAAATAACCTGAAAGATGACACATTTCTGAGTCATAAGACTTCCTATTGTTAAGACAACAATATTCCTGAAATTGATCCACAGATTCAGCTCAATTCCTATCAAAATTCCGACTAGCAATTTTTTCGAAATGACAAGCTGATTAGGATTCCATATGGAAATACAGGAATAACCAAAACAATTTGAAAAAGAAAAAGTTAAGAACACCCACACTTCAAGTAATCAAAACAATATAGTAGTGGCATAAGGATAGACAAGTATATTAACTGAAAGAACTAAGAGTCAAGAAATATATTTACGGTCAATTGGTTTTTAACAAGGATATTAAGAACATTCAAATTGGGAAGAAAGGTGCAACAAATAGTGCAGTGTTCAACTGGATATCCATATGAAAAAGAAGGCAATTGGATCCTTTCCTTATAATATGCACAAACGTTAACTCAAAAGGAATCACAGATTTTAATGTAAGAGCCCAAACTGTAACATTCTTAAGAGAAAACACAGGAATAAATCTTTGTGACCCTGGGTTTTTCAAAGCCTTCTTTAGATGTGACAACGAAACATAAGCAATAAAAATAAACAAACAATAATAAATAAACTAGACCTCTCCAAAATTACAGTTTTTCTTGTAAAAAATACCATTAAGAAAATGAAAAGACAACCCACAGAGAGGGAAAAAATATTTCTAAATCATTTATCTGATAAGGAACACCACCAATGTCTATCAATCAATGGATGGATAAACAAATTGTAGTGTATCTGTCAACTGATATATTACTCACCAATAAAAAGGAATGAAGTTAAAATACGCAGTATAACATGGGCAAACCCTGAAAACATTATGATAACTGAAAGAAAATCGTCACTAAAAACCACATATCATACAATTCTATTTGGATAAAATGTCCAGGATGTGCAAATCTATAGAGAAAGACAGTAAATTAGTGATTTCTTAGAGATGGGAAAGGAGTTGGAGAAGGTAGGAGAGAATAGGGAGTGACCATTAATGGGAACATGTTTTTTGGGGGTGGGGAGGGTATAATTAAGACTATCTAAAATGGTTGTGTTGACTATTACATAATTTCCTGGATATATTAAAAATTATTGCATTGTACACTTTAAATGGGTGAATTATATGGTATAGGTTATATCACGATAAGCTGTTAAAGCAACTTAAGTCAGCTTTTTACCTTATATAAAGTACTTGTGAATGAAATCTACCTTAAGTGACCTAGTGAAACGTCTCCTTTGTGAAAGAGAAAAGGTTAAAATCCTTTTTGTAATGTGCTCCCACATTTGACCAATATCAAGCAAAAGCAGTTCTAGTACTAAATTATTATTATAAGAAATAATGGTTTGATATTAATAATTGTAAAGCTGGATTTCCAGTCAAGATGGCAGAGTCGGTTGATGTTGTGCTTGCCTCTTATCAAAACCATGTCAAAACTACAACTAAACTACAGAACAATAATCACTGAAAATCACCTGAAGACTAGATGAACAGAAGTTCTACAACTAAGGACAAACAGAAGAAGCCACCACGAGACTGGTAGGAGCAGAGAAAAGGTAAAACAGGCTGGTCTAACACCCATGAGTGGTGGTTAAAAATCTGGAGAGGTATCTTGGCTGTGGAAATCCCTGTGGAAGAGTAAGGGGTCCCAGTCCCACCCCTGGCTCTCCACCCCATAATTTCAGTGGCTGTGAAAACAAATGGAGATTGTGGCTGATCAAGACAAAGGGCTTCTGGAGTCCCAAGTGTTCCACTTAAAGGGCCTGCACATGGGCTTAACTCACTGACAGACTCACTCACTCTGAGCTCAAGATTTGAAGGAGCAGCTCCAAAGGTTCCAGGGGCATATGGGGAGGAACTGAGCTGTCTGGCTTCAGGGCAAGTGCTGGAGGGGCATACTTTTCCCAGACAAAAGTGCTGGCAGAAGCCATTGTTTCTTTGTTGAGCCTTCTCCCTTGCCAGAATGCAGACACAGGTGGCCGCCATATCTGAGTCTACATCAACCAGGCTAACATCTTTCGTTTGCTCTGTCCTGGTGATTCCAAGACCCCGTCCCACCTACATTTCAGTTACATGCCAGCCATTTCCAGTGGCTTTCTATACAAAAAGCCTGTCTTTGCTCATGCTGTGGACTTTTCTAAAATCTCTCAAAAGTTCACAAAACCCAAACAAGCAGCATTTGTCTTTGGTGTATCCCACACTTGTTGCTGAGCACTCCCAAGCCTGTCACTAATATCAGTCATACTTGGTTTGCAGCTTCGTTTCTCCAAGGCACCTCCAAACCCAGAACAGGTGGCTGTCATCGTGGATTGCTTTGTGGCACAGGCCAGGGGGCTCGAGCAGAACACAAGCTGCTGTTAAACTTGGCCTTTTGTGGGATGCCTCCCAGGAGGACCCAGTGCTGGCAAGCTAAGTGGCCAGCTTTAGACAAATCTGGAGTAGCACCCAGCTGCCTCCCTAGGTGTGTTGAGCAAACACCAGTGCTTGGTTAAAGTGAATCCTGCTTCATAGGGTCAGCTCCAGTATAACAGCTCCTTCACTGTAATCAAGGCCAGTCATCACAATCAGCCTGAGGTCAATCACTCCTGTTCACATGCAAATAGCAACTAGAGTTTAACTACCACAGGAGGGCACATACAACCCACACAAGTGACACACCTGTGATAAGTGCTGGGCATTCACTGGTGACCATTCCTCAAGCGCTAAAGTAGAATACTGGTAATGCCTCTGCTAGTAATAAACAGGACATCTTTCCAATGTTTTATGCTTTAGAGTAAAGACCTCCCAGGACTCAAGTCAACATTTTTACCGGTATATAGGAACAAATCCAAAACTGTTTTTTTAATTAAGATGCAGCATGCTATAAGCATGATTCTTAATTCAATTTGTATGGCTTTTTTTTCCCTAGCTATAAGACCTTGAACAAATTACTTGGATTCTCTGTGCCTTAATGTCCACATTCACAAAATAGTGATAATGGTATCTACCTTATTGGATTCTTCTCAGAATTAAATGAGATAATTCATTTATTACACACAGACTATTTATTGCCTATGTGCTTGAGTAAAGACTAAATAAACATGATGATGATGATAGGGGTGGCAGTGGCAGTGTTCCTTTATCCAGGTGAATTCTTTTTCCATTCAGGTCTGTGTGCTGGTCAGGCTATTTATAAAAGCACATAACTCTACTCTATCCATATGGTTTTCAAAAATACATGGATATACACCCTGAGATGGCAAGAACTATGTACAAATGGTCTCTATCCTGCTTCTTTGCAATGTCTAGCTGCAAGAAGTAATATGTAGGAAATTACTTGAAGTTGATGTAATTTGTCTATTCCTCTAAGTATTAAATTCTATGGTTAGATAAAACATAACTCCCAAAGGCTATCTGGACTATGAATCTCTTAGCCATTTGCAGAAACTTCATTTATTAATTGAAAAAGTAAAAAATAATCAGTCATAAGAAATCTACGTATCCACTCATTACTGAGATTCTGCAGGAGCTACAGTCCTGTACCACATAATGACATTTTGGTCCATGACAGACTGCATATACAACAGTGGTCCCATAAGATTATAATGGAGCTGAAAAATGTGTCTAATGACATCCTAACCATTGTAACATTGTAGCACAATTAGCAAGTAAGCAAATCTACCACACTGCCAGTCATATAAAAGTATAGCATACACATTATGTACAGTGCATAATATTTAAAAATGATAAGAAACGACTATTTTACTGGTTTATGTAGTTACTGTACTATAACTTTTATCATTATTTTAGAATGTATTATTTCTGAAATTGGACAATTAATTTCATGAACTCATCTCAGAAAAAGTGCTACATACCTCATTGCTGAATATCACTACAGTCACCTTCAAAGTACTTTCCTTGGGAAGCTATGCCCTGATGCCAGTGCCTAGTCCACTCTTCACAGCAATTTTGGAATCCTTTTCTTGGAATGGTCATCAGAGCTGTCATAGCGCCCAAAATCTGACAGTTGATTTTGTGAACTTGCCACCATGCGCTTATGTTGGCAGCACTGTACAAACAACTTGGTAGGGTGTCATAACCCTGGCAAGTATGAAGCACTTTTTCTAGGATGAGTTTGTGAAATTAATTGTCTGACCTTGTATACTTATAAAAAAGTTTGCTGTAAAACAGTATGCCACGTTACACTGGCAGCAGCCTTATATAAATCATGTTTACTGCATCTCTTGATTGTTTCATTTTCTTTTGTGCTTGATTCATCTTGAGTTGTTGTGTACAATATCAACTGGTACAGGCTTGTAGCCTAAGAGAAACAGGTTACACCGTCTAGTCTAGGTGTTAGTAAGCTACATCATCTAGGTTTGTATAAGTACATTCTATGATGCTTGTACAATGAAATTGGCTAACAAAGCATTTCTTAGAAGTGTTGCCATTGTGAAGAAGTATATGATTGTATATTTATGTACATTCTTACCATAATCTCCAAAGGTGATTCTAGAAATAACCATTTTTTCTTCAGTTTCCTTGTAGGTAATTACTTTAAAAACACTGAGAAATTATATTCACGAAAAATTATTTGTAAGCTATGTTTTTTTCAACTTTTTAAGGTACAATTCTTAAATAAACTTTAACCACAAGAAGGTTATAAACTCAAACTATATTATCTTACTATATTATATAAAAAGATAGCAAATAATAAGAAATGACTTATCTGACCATTGTTATGTATGGAAAAGTACTGAACTTCAGTTCTACAAGTTTATCATATTCAGTAATTAAAACTCATTGTTTCCCAGCCTGCTCCTTCCAGAAAACTCTTGCAGCCAGCACATCTATGTGCTGAAGTTGCTTAAGAGTAGTAACAATATTAATGGAGACCAACACAAATGAAAATTACTGGATATAAAAGGAGAATCAGCAGCTCAAAAGAGAAGACCCAGGTGACCAATCTGTGCAAATGGCATACAATGAAGAGAAATAATGCAAGACACGAAAGTGTCTGAAATTTTCTAATATTGTTTTCAATTATATTTGAGAGGTCGTATTACAATAAAACAAGAATATACTACTATGGAAAAGGAGCAATCAATAATAAAACAACAAAAAAAGCTGTACTAATCTACACACTCTGCCAGTACATGAAATTTATAGTTTCTCCAAATACACGTGTTACTATTTTTAAACTAAGTTAATCTGAGAAGCAATGGATTAAGTTCACTGTTATTTTTATTTATACTTTTTAGATGTTTAGTTTTAGACTGTTGTTGGCAGAAAGCAATCTAAGGTTCAGAGGTCTGGTAATGCACTTCAAAGTCAAGTAGGACTCAGGAATTCTTTGTTGAGATAAGTTCTGTGTACTAAAGGAGTCTCTGACAGATATCCCTGGCTCCTGACCACTCAATGCCAGTAGTGCTTTCTCAGTCATGGTGAAAACCTAAAAAGGACCTTAGAATTTCCAATTTATCCCTTGGGAGTGTAAAAGAGAAGGGCACCAGCCACATTTTTAAAAAGTGGAGATAAATATTTAAATGTAAAAAATCATTAAATCTCTAAAACAGAACACAGAAAGATAAATTTATAATCTTGTTATAATTTCCTTTCTTAGCATGATACAAAACCCAGAAATAATAAAAGACTGGCACACTTAACAAAAATGCAAAACTTAAATGCAGAAAAAGATATAAAACAAAGCAAAAGACATAATTAAGAAAAAGTAGTTGTAACTTACAACAGAGACAATATTCTTAATATGAAAAGTTCTCCTACATATAAATAAAAAACTATCCAAGATAAATGTAAAAAGAATCAATAGGAAGAAAATATATACTAGAGATATTAATATTTTAGTATTCACTGTATGCCAGGTGCAACAGGTACACATAATAACTGACTTACACGAATTTCCTCATTAAGAGAGGATACAGAATTCTCAACAATTCTAAAAAGTGGATTCTAGATTCATATCAATTTTATAGTAAGGTCAGTTAGCTTGCCAAAGGTAAACATTATGTCAGTAGTGCAGGCTGGGACTCAAGCTGTAATACCAGAGTCTTATCATTGCTCTCTACCAATAATAAACAATTCCACTGCTGTAAGTACATTTGTTTTATGGAAATAATAAGAAAACATATCGATGTCTATAGAAGATAATAAATCCACTCACTATTTGTAATTGAGAAGAAAAAATAATCTAAATAATTATCACTAGAGATTTACTAAAATATAGTATTTCATTCCATGTAATATCATGCAGGAATTAAAAAGAGTAAGGTGAATCTATGTATAATAATATGGGAAGGTGTTAGTAACATGCTGGCAGCTTTTATAAAAAAGCAACCTGTACGACAAAATTAGTATGATCTCACTTATAAAATTTTAAAAATTGTATATATTATAATTGTATATATTATATTTATGTGTTTATACTTATATATGCATATAACTTAATAGATATCTCTAAGGACTATGATATAGATAGGAATTTTTACTTTATATTGTTTTATATTTCTGTATTGCTAAATTAAAAAAATAATATATATATGTTATTTTTATCATTTAGAATAGGTAACAAAAATACCCTGATTTGGGGGAAAAAAGATAAAACTACATTAACCAAATCATTTCCTATTGAAGTTCACAGCTTTTATATATTGGTAAAATGTCCTATGCTGTTACATAGGTATTTTAATTTATTTTGGAAATTTCTAATAAGTCATTTCTAATGATAGCAGGTAGTAACTAACTTATTCTCACCTCCAGACCATTAACCAACAGTTTTACAGCTTGCTAAGAAGTCACCTAGTTCCCTCAGGCAGTATTTAAACCAGCCACCTTCTTAACTGGTTTTCTCTAAAAATTATATAAAGCTATTTCAGTACAGAGTATTTTATAAAATAGTTGAGCAATATGTATTAAAAAATTTTACATTTAATCCTCTGTGATCTAGTTATTGTATTTTTTTATTCAAAAGAAATTGTACCCAAATATTTATATCATCAGAGCACAAGTACAATATAAAATTTAAATCAACAGTAGGAATTTAAGTAAGTTATGGAACAACATAATATTATGCAGCCATATTAAAGAACAGTGCAGAAGTAAACTAAATAACTTGGCAAGATGTCCGCAATTCAAGAAAAAAAATGGAATATACAATATGAACTCGCTTAAAAAAAGAAAATCCCTAAAAAGAAAGATCCAGGAGGATAAGCGCCAAAGAGATTATCTCTAATGGTAAAATTAAAAGTGATTTTTATTTGCCTTTTTTATATTTTCTAATAGAAAATTTGCAATAACAAAATTAGTTTAAAAAATAAAAAAGAATCAAAATTGTTATGTTTACAATATTGTATATAGTCATCTGCAGATTACTCATAGAGAGAGGAAAAATGGGGTACAAAGGCAAAGTGATAGGCACATCATTCATTAATCCAGTTCCACCATTCTGCCCTACTCTTCCTAGCAGCTCGTTTCATGCTGAAAACTAGCTGCTCACAACAAAATGAAGTGTGTCAAGGCTTCTCACAGACCTCTGCCACAGGAAAGCTAGTGAAATGGTTTCTCTACGCACGTCATTTTAAACTCCTCTATCTTCTAACGAAACAGGGGATGTTAATATTTTAAATAGAGATTAGGAGTTAACAATAAATGCCAAAAATACCAATAGTACAAGTTTGAGAATAGGTGCTATAAATAAGAAAGTTTTCCACAGGTAATATTCCCAGAAGATGAAATACAATGTACTTGCCTTCAAAAGGGAAGCATCAATCATGTAATCACTGAATGAATTATTGTTAAGAAGTAAGAAGTTGCGAGTCATACCACTTGTTTCTCAACCCCAACTTCACCTCGTGTTAGACTGGGAGAGAATCTGCGCGATAAAATCAGCAAGATTTACAGCTACAGTTTGAGAACGAACAGCTGCAGATGCCACACAATAAAGGGGGCAAATCAAACTCATTGTACGCTAGAATGGAAGTAATATTGGTAATTGTTACCTGGGTATTTGGTCTAATGGAAATGCTTATGTCACCAAACAGACCCAGACACATAGATGACCAAACAGATGCCTGAGTTTTAGATCTAGCCAGTGGTAAAATGGGGCCTCCTAGGATTTCTGAACCGGATTGAAAGATTCCCCTTTGTCCCATATTCAGCACTATAAAAGACCAAATAAGACTGACAAGCCATAAACAGAATATGATGGGAAGCAGATTTAAATAAAAATTAGTTTAATTAGGGTGGCAAAGGAGATAAGGGAAAATTAGATAATTCAATGATAAGCATTTAAAAATTATAAATTTAAGAGAAGAAATAGTATTTTAACTCTATTTTTAACATAAAGACATTCACTATGCTCCAGGCAGAAAGTATTTGTTACAAAGTTTTGTTAAGCGAATTTAGGAGAATATTTCAAGAAAACCTAATAGTTGCTATAGCTTTTTAAGGAAGGAAAGAATATTTTAGTTTAGGGTATTTTTGACAGAACATAACCTCCCATAAAAAATATACATGCTGAGGAGATTCCATGGGGAATGGGATTTCAATAGAGACACTAAAGTTTCTCACAAATATATATATGTACACACACACATATGCAACACAATTTCTTATAAAGGCTGAAAAAAACAATGAACTAAAACAAATTATTAGAGAATTATGACTAAGAAGGTATAGTTGTGGGTATAGAATAAATTTAAATGTTATGATGTTACAGATCAAAGTTACAATAATGTATTTGATTTTTCCAACTATGAAAAATTTTAACTGAAAGTTCTAATAATAGAACCTGTATAGAACACACAATTACCTTTCACCTAGTTTAACAAATTTTTAACATCATGCTACATTTGTCCACTCCTTTTCAGTGGTATGTGGTTCTGTGTGCATATTTATATAAATAAATATATGTGTGTGTGTGTGTGTGTGTGTGTGTGTGTGTGTGTGTGTGTGTGTACTTTTTTGCTAAACCATTTGAGAGTTTCACACAGCATGGCATTTGATCAATGGGTGGGTACTTCAGCATGTATCTCCTAAGAACAATGATATTCTCTACATATTTGTGATCATGGAAATATCACATTCAGGGCATTTAACATTGATATTTAATATAAATTACAATCCATGTTGGCATTTTTTCCATTTTTCCCCAAAGCATCCTTCACCTTTTTGCTGTTTTGTTTTGTCCTTTTTTTTCCCCTCAAATTAGGATCCAATCAATCATCATTCTCCTTTTATCTAGAACAATTCTCCAGTCTTGTTTAACTTTTCACATCACTGATGTTTTGGACAAGTCTAGGTCAGTTGTTCTTCAGACTGTTCTTCAATTAGAATGTGTCTGGTTACTTTCTCATGATTACATTTAGGTTAAACATTATTGACAGGAATATAACAAAAGTGGAATCTTTTCCTTTTGAAGTGCATCATAGTAAGAGTCACATGATAGTGTCCTTTATTGGTGTGAAAGCTTAATCATTGGATTAAGGTGATATCTGCCAGATTCCTCCATTTTTTTTTAATTCATTTTTATTGTTAGACTTATTGGGGTGACATCTGTTAGCAAGGATTACATAGGTTTCAGGCATACAATTCTACAGTGCATTGTCAACTTGATGTATAATAAGTTCACCACCTAATGTGACTTCTCTGAGGTGATACCCGGACATCAGCTGAATACCTTGTTTCCAGAAAGTCTTTTACCCAGTAATTTTAGCTCAATTGGTGAATGTTGCCCGAATCAGTTATTACAGTTGTTGTAAATAAACATGGTTTCTCTTTCTACTCTCTCTGAATTTATTAGCTTGCCAGCTAATTTTTCTGTAAAGAAGCACCTTCCCTTCACCACTTCTTCTCTCCAATTTATTTTATATATCAGTGTGGACTCATTGATTACTGTTTTTAATTCACTGTGCTATTATCAATTTCTAGCATTATTAATTTTGATAGACCAATTCTTCCAAATTTGTCCAGAGGGAGCCCCCTTAAAGTTGGCTTTTGTGTCCTTTGTACTTGTCTCCTTAGTTTTTGAGCCTTTTTAAAAATACATTTCAAATCATGAGCTATTTGAAAACAGAAGTCAATATCATACCCAATAGAACTTCACTAGAAGTATTTACTCCAAACTCAGGGATAAAATAACGATATTAATTATTACTAATATTATTTAAAATGGCTTTGAATATTTTTTACAAATGTAGAAAAATAACAATAAATATAACATAGGAAAAGGCAAAATATTGTTTTGATAAAAAGACTATGCTATGGAATCTAAAAGTATCAGTTCAGAAATTATAAAATTAAAGAGTTCAATACATTTTCCAGATATAAGTTAAAAATATTAAAGTAATATCACCAAGTAACCATTAGCTAGAAAATACAAAGAGAGGAGAGATCTCATTTCAAACAACAAAGAAAAATTTTGGAATGTAACTTAATAAGAGACTTATTTAATCTTTATGAAGAAAACCACTAAACTTAATTATAAACTTTAAACTATGACTTAAATGAATGGAGAAAATGTCATATCCTTGAATAGGTGGCCATATTACAAAATGAGTTGTTAAATTAAGCAAAGACATGGTCCATGTCCACTCTTTCCTGAAATACCATCTAAATGATAGTAAATATGTATGTATATATATTTAAATTATACCACTACAAGAAAACAAGGAGACAAAAACAGATAAGATGATAATACAATTTTTAAAACTATAAGTTGAAGTGATTAAAGATAACTTAGGAGTGAGAAAGGTTAAGGAAGGGAGAAAGGAAGGGAAGAAGAGAGGGAGCAAGGAAGAGAGAGAGAAAGAAAAAGTCTTTCTGTTGCAGAACCTTGGGAAAGCTTAGGAATTGTACTTATGGATACAAGGGTGTAAGAGTGTAGGACCTTAAGTGGAAAGATTTGTTGACAATTAAACTGATCTCCTTACCTACTCTGGAGCCAGGTGACTACTCAAGTAGATAAATGGAGTTTAATTCTCTAAAACAGTGGTTCTCAACTTGTGGGTCATGACTCCTTTGGGGGTTGAACGACCCTTTCACAGGGGTCGCCTAAGACCATCAGAAAACATGTATTTCCGATGGTCTTAGGAATGGAGACACCGCTCCGCTATCTGTCTCCAGGCCCGTCGGCCCACATGCAGATACGCCCACATACGAGTACCCCAGGTGATGAGATCATCGCTGCCAACCCCATCACATGCACCCTGTACAAATACAGGTGTATGTGACAGGGTTGGCACCATAATGTACTTATGCGGACCAGTCACACATGTGTAGAGAGTAGATATTAATAATTTTATGGTTGGGGGTCACCACCACATGAGGAACTGTATTAAAGGGTACCGGTATTAGGAAGGTTGAGAACCACTGCTCTAAAAGGTTAAACCAGATAGGCCTTAGATCATGAGACACCAAGAAGAGCTGACAGTGCAATTGGTGCCTTATTTTACAAGTGGAATTAAATAAAGGTTTATTATACCACCAGTCCTATTCAAATGACTGCCGTCCAGAATGCTCTAGCATCCAGGTTCTTATTCCAGTGGCAGGAGACTGGAAAATTCTTCTCCATATAATCTGAACTGCCCAAGAGTATATATATCTTGAGATGCTGTCTTAGTGAAGCTCTCCAGTCAACAAGCTCTGCTTATAGCACAGACAGGGTTCAAACCATAAAAAAAACAAAACAAAACAAAACAAAAAAAAACAGAACTAGGACAAACTAATACTAATTTAGGGAATAAAAGAAATTTCAACAATATATTTAAAAACTTCACAGAATAAAAAACTATATTGTTTCAAGGAAACAAGAATCATAAGTTACAGAAAAGAAGCTCTCAGAGAACAAGATCAGAAGTGAAAAAAAATAGCATAAATTTATAAAAGGAGTGTTTAAAGATAAAGCTGAAGAACTCTTCTACAGAACAAAAGGATAGAGAAATGAACAACAGGAAATAAAAAAACAAAACAATTAGAGTTTAAGAGGTCCAATATCCAAACAACAGGAGTTCCAAATGGGAGCAACAACAGCAATAATATCATCAACAACAGCAAAATTAGAATGTATAAAGCTATCAAAGAAATAAAACATAAACTATTTCCAAATGGAATACACAGGTCAAAGGATAAAAATAAAAGAAACAAGGTGAATTATTAAGAAAAGATAAAACACTTAGGAAAAAAGAGAAGATTCTAAAAGCTTCCAGAGATTGGGCAGGAGGAACTTCTATCTATGCACAAGATGAGAATCAATGTCTTTTTCACAACAATACTAGAAACTAAAAGATAATGGTCTTAAAAATTCTGAAACAGATATGGTATTCAGGACACAGAACTAATGGAAACAATTTTCATTTCTGTTAACAATTAGGGAACAGTTTTTCAAATGATAACAGGAAAAGCTCATATAAATAAGAAAAACAATCAAACAAACGAGGATTAAATTCTAGCTCAACCTCTCACTGGCTTTATAATCGATGCGTTACTTATTTAAACCTGCTTCATCTTTAATAAGAGGATAATAATGCCTAACTTGTAGAGTTGTTCTAAGAATGAAATATAACTTTTATGAAACAATAAAGGTATGTGATAAATTATAGCTATTTATATTATCTTCAGAATTTTCATTTTATTATTTAAGTGATATGCAAGCCATAATAGGTAAATGCTAGAATAGTAAATATGTAAACAACTGGAGAAAATATATTAAATTTTAGTAATTAGACAAATAGAACACAATGTGGTCAATAAATTGATAACTCACTGAAAAGCCATGTAGAAACATGAATAGATTTCAATGCCAAAGAAAAAGGTAAATTACAAAATGAATGTACAGAATGCATTAACTACATAATGCATGTGCTTAATCATTAGAATTGAAAAGTCAACGGCAAAAATGTGAACAGCTGTATTCGAGTATTGTTACTGTGACTTAGAATTCTTATTTAACAATTTATTTAACGGCATGCTATCCATTTTTAAAAGTATGCAGATCATTTTAGAAAATACAAATAAGAAACAGAAAGTATGTTAAAATCCTCCAAAATCTCATCCCATAGCTATTATTTTTAAACTTCTGAGATTAATTATGGTTACATATACACCATTATTTTAAAAAAAAATAGATGGTATATTTTAGATTGCAATCATCTGTTTCCCCTCAACAAATTATCATGAACTTCATTTGATGGCATAAATATACTTCAAAGACATCTTTTAATTTGTTATTTAGCATTTTATTATATGGATATTTCAAAATCAATTCAACCCATTCTCATATCATGAGACAATTACGCTTTTGCTCCACGAAACCTCCAGCTAAGAATTTAAAATGGCTCATACATTAATGGTATCATACTAATAGTGTTCTCAAGCATGTGAGAGAAACAAATGTAAACACTGAACATACTTTCAAGCAAAAGGAAAATAATACCAGGTATAAGATCTAAAATGCCAGATAAATGATAAGGGGAAGAAAGATAGTAAATATAAGCAATAGTAACATTATAAAACAATGATATTTATTTCATACAGAATTAAAAATGACAGTATTAAATATATAAAATTAAAATAGATAAATTGGGGGAAAGTAAGCAGAATTAAAATGTTCTGTTCTGAGGTCATTTTTGTTTAAATAGAGAATTAAGATATGTACATAATTTGAAAAATACACATGATAATATTTCTATGGTAACCAACTAAAAACAGACTTCCAAACTGGTAGTACAATAAAAAAGAATGAAAAAAAAATCATGAAGAACACATAAAGAAAGCAATAAATCGAAGAAAAAGAAAGAGGAATTGGTAAAAAAAAAAGTAGAAATAAACCTAAATATATCAATAATTTCAATAAATATAAATGAACTCTACATTCCAATTAAGAGATAAAAACTGATTGGATTAAAAGTGTTTTTGCTCTTTCGTTTTCATTTCAAAAGGTATCTATATAACATAAAAGTAAAATGTGAAAAGAATATTAATGGAATTACCAAAAAAGTGTATTAATAGCAACTAAAATATGCTCTGGTAAAAAGCAGTATTAATAGAAATAAAGAGGATCACTTTTCAATAATAAAAGACTTAATTCTCCAGGACATAACAATATCCAACTTGTATGCAACTAATAATATAACTTTAAAATACCTAAAGTAAAACCTGACAAGGTGAACCAAACAAACATTTCAAATGGGAGATTTTCAACAGAGCTAAATAACTGAAGGTCAAAAAGACAATGTCATAAGAACATAGAAGATTTAAACAATTACCCTTATCTAATGCATAGATATTTAAAATGGCACGAACAGTTGGAGAATGTACAGTATTTTCAAGTGTGTAAGGGCTGTTGGGAAAGTATCCAGTCATGTAATATAAAACTAGAGGCATTTATGGCTGAATTTTTTCCAGACAGCCCTTGTATATTCAAAATAAACATTTCAAAAACCTGATCATACAATAGGCCACAAAAGCAGGCTCAGTAACTTTTAATTGACCGATATTATACAAACCACATACTGTATTAACAATGAGATTAAGATAAAATGGAAACAAAAAGATAATTTGAAATTTAATTGTTTTCAAAATAAGAAGCATACTACTAAATAATTGAAAATGGAAATTAGAACTAAATATTCATAACTAAATGACAAACCATGTACTATGAAAACTTGTGGTATACATCAAAATCAGTAATTGATGAGTATTTTATAGCTTTAAATGCCTACTGTGGAAAAGAGGAATAAAAATCAGTGATGTGAGAATCGAATAAAATAGGTTTGATAAGAGAAACTAAGTAAATGTAAAGAAAACAGAAGCATCAATTACGCCTCAATAAAAATTTTTTAAAACAATAAAAGGAAAGCAAAGGACAAGAAATAATAGAAAAACAGAAATTAAAGAAATAGCAAATAAAAATAAAATAGAAGTGACAGCAAAGCTCTGAAATGCAATAAAAGCTGCAAACCTTTGGAGCTATTGAGCAAAAGTAGTAATGAAGAAATGAAAAAAGGGAGGGAAAGAAATGAAAAAAAGAGAGAGATAAAGAGAAGGAGAAAGACAGGCATGTAGAAATATTTAAAATCAGAAACTACACAACTATAGATGTTGCAGAAACAAATAAAAAGAGAATATTTAAAAAGCTTCATGTCAATACATTAGAAAAGTTAAAATGAGCAAATTACTAGAAAAATAGTGCTTACTGATACAGATTAAATAGAAAATCTGAACAATACTATTAAAGAAATTGAATCAATAGTAAAAATCTTCCCACAAATTAAATTCCAGGCCCATCTGTACAATCTAAGATATTATTTAACCTTTATGATTCCTAGTTTATTTATTTATAAATGGGAATATCAATTTCCCTTTTTATTATCTCGTATTATACTATCTTAATTAATTTAAATATTATATAAAAAATACATGAAGGCAATCTGTGAACTCTAAAGTGTTATAAAAACTATAATTATTATTCACCCAATTTTAGATTTAAATCAGAAGGCCCAAAATTTTAAAAACAGACATTCCAAAGCCTTCACCAAAAGGTCAAGTTTTCACCATAAGTCAAATAAATCTTACTTCACTACTGTCTCCACTAAATAATGAAGGATACATTCTCTGGGAGGAAAGTTGGCCACAAAATAATACAACTGCATATTAAGAATGCTGAAAGAATTTTAAACTCATATGTTGATACAGTTAACATTGTGTTAAAACCTTTATAAAATACAATTTAAATAACAACTACACAGGGTCTGGCAGAAGTAACGACGACTTTGGTTATGAATTTGTAATAATCATAATTTTGTAATAAGGCCCCTTTTTTATTAGCTGGTAACCTATACCAAATCTTTGATTACAAAATCATAAGCTTGTATGGTTAGGATTTTGTAATAAAATTATACCTCAAGTCCGGGCGTTACTTCTGCCAGACCTTACTTTGTTCAGTGCCATAGATTAAAGACTCAAAGGAACAAAAAAATAACACTGCCCATGGGATAAAGAAGCATAACTAAGACATTGGTTTAATGTTTCTTGGATTATGAGTTAATGCTTTTTTCTTCCTGAAACACAGTCTTCTCTGAATGTGTGCTTCATCAAATACCTATAAATCTATTCGATGTTCTTTTTTTCAGGTATGCATTCATTTAACAAAGATGTTAGTGCCTACCAAGCAGCAGGCACAAGATGAGCTGCTGAGGATACAAAGATGAAAAACAGTGAAGATTACAATTTTTCAGTCCAGCATGGGAGAGATAGATAAATGAAGAGAAGTACCTGAGTATGTACAGGGTGCTACAGATGTCTCCAGAAGGGATCACTTCTAAACTAATTATTAAAGATGAGATCAGAGTTAGCCACAGAAAGGGAGGAGACGGATGACCATCTGGAGGAGGAAACTCAGCTCCTCATACAATACTATATTGGTCATACACGGTGCCTTTCATGAAAATTATTTCATAAGAAGTAGTATTTTAAATATACTACTGAATAATGCTAAAAATGAGTTTTAATGCCATGAATTAATGTTTTGAAATTATTCTAATTCTGGCAAGATACCTTAAATTCATTTGCAAATCAAACTTCAAAGATCCATGTTTGTCTAACACACAAGAACATTTTAAAAATCATGCTTAGTTTGTTTCAGTTTTCCATGCTTAGTTTGTTTCAATTTCCACTGGCCCAGGTAGAAATTACAAGAAAGAAAAGAGGGGATCTATGATGGTATGGACTAGCTCTGGTCCAGAGCAAAGAAAAGGCACTTCACTGAATTTTGAGGCTGACTTTCCAAACTATTCCATGTACTAATTTGCCACCTTAACATGTACCATGTATCAGAATACCAATAGGCTGTGTGACTGAAGAGGTTCCCTGAATGAAGGCTACTGTTCTGGCTCTTCCTCCAGCAGTGATTGGCTTTTGGGAGTGTTTCTTATACCACTAACTCTATATTAATTTTTCTATGACTCCAGTAATACTTGTTTATGAGCCACTACATTAACTATTAAAATATTTTTAAGGCAGCAGTGTTATCAATTACATTAATTTTGATTTCTGTAAGAAATGCAACCGCCCCCCCCCCCCCCACTGCCCCCATTAAGGACATATGAGGTTACTCTAAAAAGAAAAAAAGTCACTGATGGAAAGCAAAATACTAGAAAGATCAAGCAGTAAGAAGCAACAAGGCTGGGATTGTGTTTGGCTTTCATACAATAAAGAAAAAATACAAGTTGATAACGTACATTTCATTTTCTTCATGGTGCTTACATGACATGGGTGGAATTTATT
Organism: Lyroderma lyra; assembly: GCA_004026885.1. Lineage (NCBI taxonomy): Eukaryota > Metazoa > Chordata > Mammalia > Chiroptera > Megadermatidae > Lyroderma > Lyroderma lyra. Next base: position 128,177 of record PVJL010003183.1, read on the forward strand.
CTAAGTCAACAGTTTGATTTCTCAGAGAACGTTCTATTTTCTTACAGGCAGCTTACATTCTGATTAAATTTTTCCATTTATTTTTTTCTTGGTGTGTTGGAATGTTCTGGTTTTATACAACATAATAAATTATCCTTTTCATAGTTTCTTTTGTATACTTTTCTGGTCATAACAAAGACCTTAAAAATTTTGATTTGCCAATGAACAGACTGAGCTCCAAGTAGGGCCAATGTTCTGCTTTCATGAGTCCTCTACTGATCCCACAAATGCCCTCTACAAATAATCCAGATTTATATATATACCTAGCCGAATGAAACAAGCAATTTAATTCTTATCATTCACCTAAATGTTTAATCAAAATAATATTCAACTTTGAAATATTACAGAAAAACTACAGTACTGATACTAAACTGACAGAACACAGGGTTTGGAGTTTGGCAGATCTGGCCTAGAATCTTTATTGTAGACAAGCTACTTCATTTTTTCCAGCCTTTTGCACTCTTCTCTGTGAAACAGAGAGAATAACAGACACTGTTCTGAGTTGTTAGGAGGATTAAGTGAGGTAACAAATGTACAGCACCCAGGAAAAATGTTTGACACTACCATTTTTCAACTCTATCCTTTCTATCAAAGTAGACGGGGAAGTCCTTTTTAGGTCAGTGACTCTGAGATTTGGCTGAAGTAGGTGAAAGCAATAACCTGCTTAACTTTGTGCCCAATTCAACCTTGCTCCTATAATATTTTTGAGGCAGAATAAGGAAGGGTGGGAGAGATTAGAACAGCAAATTACATCAAGAATAGATAATGACTTTAAAATCTTTTCCTTCCAATTTAATTCAGGCCTTCCTGGATCATTTTAAATCAGAGGACTCAGTAGGTGGTTAAGATGTCCAAGTGAAAAAAAGAAAGGAGTTAATTTTGGATGTATGGCTATGCATTATGTATGTATACTATGATTGTTCAACATATTCATGTATGTGTATATAGATATATATATGTGTGTGTGTATATATATATATATATATTTGCACACACATATATTTGCACACACATTTTGCACAAATACAAACATAAAACAAATTATGTGCATGAGAAAATCAGGGCCAACCAAAGAAAAACAAACAGAAATGTAATGAGTTGTAGTTTTGACTTTAACATCTATTTCTACTGAAAGAACACAATGTTTTTCAAGTTTAATATTCTGTTGATATTACTGCTGAGGTTAGTAGACAGTGTAGTACAATAAAATGAGGTTAAAAAAACATCAAATTGCCCTACCTACCTAGCAGGCTTGTAAAGATGATAAAGTGAAGCTCCTTCACTTAAAATCATATTAAGTTTTGTTAAGGTGTTCATGTAATTCCATTTATTTATGTCTAAAGTACCAATATACAAGTGGTAGTTACAGGTTTAACACTGTTTTCATTAAAATTCTTTGTTTATATCCAACAGAATCATATGATTTTTCTTGGTATCACTTCTAGCCTTCTTTTGCTTTTGCACATATTGGACTGGATGGGCCAACTAAAATTTACAAAATACTTCAAAAGTAATGTCAAAGATATTATGGATGAATAACCAACAGGTTAGCTATAAAGGATAATTTGTGACTGCTATAATTAGTGGTGTAATGGAACATTGATTTATTCTTATTTGTACCTGCCAAAGATGCTGATCAATCAACACTTTCCCACATGTTCTCATTACAATGTGACTGACACTCCTCCCACTGAGACGTAGGTTCTGTGTTCCCTTCCCTTGAACAGGACAAGAACTGCTGCTCCAACAAACCAAGTATGGTAAAGATGATGTTATGTGATTTCTGAGGCTAGGCCATTCTTATTTTTCTTCTTCTTGAGACAGAAGAAGGGTCCTAGTACTCTTGGGTCTTGGTTACCACATTTCAAGGAAGCTCAAACTAGCCCACAAGGAGAGAACATATGGAGAGGCCCTTTTGGAGAAGTAGGTCCCAAGCCAACAGCAAGAACTGCCTGCTAGACAGGTAAATGAATAATGCTGCAGATGATTTTAGCCTTCACAGCGTTCCAGTCCTCAAGTTGAGATTCCCAACTACTGTGGGAACTGTGACACAAACTATCCCTGCTGTGACCTGTTTGAAATCCTGACCCAGAATCTGTGAGTATAATAAACAGTTGTTCTGTTAACTTTGGGTAATTTGTTACGCAGCATTAGATAACAGGAATAAGATGCTTCTACACATGCAAGTTTGAGACCCTGGCACTTGAGGGCTGTATGTAGCAGTCGGTACTTCTAGGAAAAACCTCAGCATATCTCTTGACAATAGAGATGGGGAAGACAAGAGTAGGTTAACATCTGATCTAATTTTCCCCATCAGTATAGGACTCTTTGCTTTCTCTTGACTTAAGAACATTATATTCTAATTATTCCCTCAGCCTGAACATTCATCCTCCCCAGTGACTCAATACTCTGATCTACACTTGGCAAATTTCTTCTCTCCTAAAAGGCCTTAGGCCTTAAAGAAAATGTCACAATCTCAGAGAAGACTCATCTAATTTCTAATGAATGGGTTTGAGTGCCCTCTCTATCAGATTACGGTGAATTTATCCCACTATATTCCAGTTGTTTAATTATCTGTCCACCCTACTAGTCTGTAAGCTCCTTGAGACCATGAACTTTCTTATTTGCGAATGCATACCCAGTATCAAACAGTGCTGGACAATCTATAAATATCAGTTTGATGAATGACTGTATGAGTGAATGAATGCTCTTTTCCACTTCAACCTGCTATAAAGCATATAGATGGAAAGAAGAGACCTTGGGAAACTGGAGAAGTGGATATTTAGAAACTGTGGTACGTTGGACAGGAATGAACAGAGATTCACTGAGTTAGCTCCTTACCAAATGAGACATTCCTAATTCCGAGTTCCCAAAATATACCAAAGGTATCAGGTCTGACGTATGTCAGGATGTAAACAGTCTCCATTCTGGTTCCAGAAAATTATGCAAATCAGACACATTCTTCCCTCAGTTTGTTTTACCTTCTTTTCCTAATACTCTCTCTTACTTCCTCATGTAATCTACTCTGTAGACCCTCATAACTTCCAGAAATCCCAAATCTTTTAGTTAATTCAGATTTGCCATTACAAGTGCCTGATACTTAAGATTATACACCTTGTAGGTTTCATGACAACATTGATTTCATACTTTTTTCTTTTCATCAAACTTCAACCTACACAAAATAATACCACTACAAAAACTATCATGTAAACACACTAATGAATCAAACTGTAGGATGGATCCCAATTTTTCTGGAGAGAAAATAAGGACAACTTCAATAAAGATTCCAAAATTCTTCAATTCTGACAAGTTTTTACTTTCACTACTTTGTAGTGATTTAAACTAAGTACTGATTTCAATATAACAATTAACTCTAGGGTACAAATCACTTATTCCTCCCCAATGTTATCAAGAGAAGATGGGGGATTCATTTTCTTAAATGAATCACCTATAATGGAATGTGAAAATTTACTTTTGAGTTAGGGAGTACAAGCCCATGCTTTTTGCAGGCTCCTATATTTATCCTTCTTCTTTGCTGTAACCTACTAGATAACTTCCTCTTCAAAAGCTCCAATTTTTTATCCTCTGGCACCTGGTTCACCAGGGTTCCCTTCTTATCCAAATATTGCAATCAACAAGAGTAATTTAATGTTCTACAAGAATGACCCCCTACTTATCTTCCATTTCTTGATTTTTCTTTGTGATTCAACCATTTCCACAGACATTTCTTGTACGCCATTATTGCTGCACTCTCAAAGTAATAAACTTAGACTTCTACTCTCTGACCATGACCTCCCAACTTTCCAGCTCCTCTTCTAACTAAAATCCAATATAGGAGGGCTGTCTGGACAAACTCCAGCCATAAATGCCTCTGTTTTTCATATTACATGGCTGGGTACTTTCCAGACAGCCCTTGTATAGATTTTTGAGGCAAGTCATCCCAAAGTGGGGTGTGAAAGATGATCTATTAGAGGACAGAACAAAAATTTCAGAACATTTTTGTCTTTTATTCTCTTATATTTTCTATTTTTTATAATTTCTGTTTTTGCAGAATATATAGAAGTAGGTTGCAGGTTATATAAAGTAGACTTTATTAAAGTATGAGGGTTGTCTGAAAAGTATCCAGCCATATAATACGAAAAATAGAGGTATTTATGGCTTTATTTTTTTCTGGACAGTTCTCATATATCTGTATCTTTCACTGAATATATTTTATGTAAGCTTTATATAAAGTATCTCAGCATAGAGGTCAATACATATAACACACACACACACACACACACACACACACACACACGCTGGTGGTGTGTGCTAAAAAAAAACAAATTGGAGACCACTCATAGACTATTTTCTGTTTTGTTTTGTTTTTTTGTCCTTTTATTTCACTGCCTTCCCTATTCTGCTTCTATCACATTATATATCACTTCAACCACTCTCCTGTCAATATTTTCAATTCCCCTGCCCTACTGTCCTTCCATTGTACCTGGGCTCCAGGGAGCTTTAAGAGAAAAATAACTCTACAGGTAGTAGCCTCCATAAATCCTTGGTCACCATCCTCAATTTGGGCCTCAATGATGCCTAGTAATCACATTAAGTTTTTCCTCTTTACTTCTCTCAAGTTCCATAGTGATTGTTTCTACCATTCATCACTTCCCTAAAAACTCTTGTCTTTACCTTCTTTTCCCTCACTCCCAGCAGATGGTATATCAAGGGCTGGTTAATAGAACTAAAACAAACCAACTAACTAACAAATAATTGCCCTTAGATGAGATGAGAACTCAACTCCCTCAGTCTTCTACCACCAATGCTACAAAGTGACACACAGATTTCCAACATTTCCTTTTTCCCTCTTAAAATAAAAAGGTGTTTTTTCTCCTGTACTCTGGTTTTCTAGTCTCACTACTCCTACCTGTGTATCCTTTCTGTTGCTAATTTGTTCATTCTCTCTATTACCTTTAGCAATTAGACATGCTCAAGTTTCTTGGAGTATAAAAAGAGCCTGCCTTCAACCTCAAATTCTTTCCAGCTACTACCCTTTTTTACTTCTCCCTTTCACATTCAAATTCCATGAGAGAGTCGGGGCATTAACTGTATCCTTCTCTTTACCTCTCACTTACCACTCAAATTATAGCAACTAGGATTCCATGACCATTATTCAGGTCATCAATTCATTTTCATATTGGCAAATCCATGACACTTTTTGATCATTATTTTTTATACTTCTCAGCAGATTCTGACTCAGCCCATTCCTTGAAATTTTTCTTTCTTTGGCTTGGATACATCAGATCGTTTCCCTCCTATCTCACTGATGATTAGCTTCCTTTGTGTTCTCTTCGTTCTCCGGCTAACCTTACCTCAATGGTTCTCAACCTTGGCTGTATATTAGAATCACCAGGGGAACTTCTGAAACACAGGGTATCCTGGGGACACACTGAGACCAAGCGAATCACAATCTGTGGAGTGTAGGAGCCAGGTATGTATTTTTCGAAAGCTAATCAGGTGATTCAGGTAGACTGTGAAAGCTAAGAACCTCTGCCTTAAACACTCTGCAGGGCTCTGCCACAGGCCCTGTTCCCTTCTCATAGTATGCATTTCCCCTACTCACAGTATGAATTTCACCTACTCTCATGGCCTCAGTTATGTTCTCTATGGTGACAAATCCCAAGTAAGTATCTTCAGCTCAGAAAGCTATTCTGATCTCCAGAAATATATATTCAACTTTTGTTTAGATATAAACACTCTGTTATGTCCCAAACTAAACCAATTACATCCCCCATATAACCCACTCCTCTTATTATTGCCCACCCAAGGACTACAAAATTCCAACGATTACGCCTCTTAAATATCTCCCCACATTACGCCTCTTAAATATCTCCCCATTCCTATAGGTCCTCATCAGTGCTTAAATGGACTGATGCTAGAGGTTCTTAACAGGCCTCCCACCTGCAATCTTGCTCTCTCCTCCAATCCATACTCTTCACTGAAACTAGAATGACTTTTCTAAAATGCAAACTTTATTACATTTCTCTACTTGCATTATTCAAAGTTTACCATGCTTTAAACTTTCTAGTGACTTCTCACTCCCTTCAGAAAAACTTGTAAATACCTTAACACAGCTTATGAAGTCCTTCAAACTGTGTCTCTGTCTGCCTTCCCCCTACATTCACTGTTCAAGTTCTAAACTTCCATTTCTTTGAAGGGTCATCCTTCTCTCTTCTCTAGGCATTGGAACAAGATGATTTCTATCTGAAATAATCTTTCCATCGCTTTCTTGGTCTTGTTAACTATAGGTAACCCCCATATAATATGACACTTCTCTAATGCAGTTCGAGAATTGGGGAATACCCTCATCCACACAGCATCCTAAAACATGGTTTCACTCTAACATGGTTTGAGAATTAGAGAAATCCCCAATCAACACAGAGTGTAATATGCCAAGATAATTCAGGGGATGATAATACTGATGAAAATGAAGAAGTTAAACACTTTACTCTAAAAAGCATAGAGGTCTAGCCTTAGCCTAACAGTTGGAGCTGCATTTCCTAAACGAAGATCCTTCCATTGAAAGAAGCACAAAAGTTAAGAGAACTTCACAAGTGCTTAGCACCATATAATGAAATTTATAAAGATCTTTCAGCTAAAAGCAACCAGTCTAAAATAACATATTTTTTACAGAAAGTACAGAATAGAAGTCAAGATTATACTGAAGAAAGTTCAGAGGATGAAGATACCTTGTAAAAAAGAAAACACCCTTGGTTAATGGTGCTCGGTAGTGATGATAAAGAAAACATTATTTAATACATATTAATATGTCTTACTTCTGGTGAAAATTGCTTTAATAAAGATATTTCTATTAATTATAAAAATGGGATTTTTAAAAAATTTTGTAACCTTACCTCCTTTTTTGTACTAGTTCTTTGTTTCATAGAATATGAATTTGCATAACAGCATTTTAAATGAACCTAATAACCATGTTATACCCGTACTTCTTATTTTTCAGGTCTCAATTTAAATGCCGTAACTTCTGGGGAAGCCTTTTCTGAATTGTGGTAAAGACCAGTGGCAGAGGTGATGCCCAACAAATAGTGAAATGTAGCTCCTCTGCATTTTTAAGCATGCCTTCCAGTTAGGATGGGGGAATGAAGCTGATTTCTGGCCAGTAAGATGTGAAAGAAAAAGATGTAAACCATTTGTGGGGCTGGTCCTTAAAAATGTCCAATGGCATTCTTAAGCTCTCCCTTCCCCCATCATGGCAATGGAAGAAGTCACATGTTTCTGCAAGATGGAGAAGGGCTGTCTAGGACAAATTGGACATTACTTAAATGAAAAACAAATTCTTTGTGTGATAAATTATTAGGATTTCTGGGTTAGCTTATTACCAAGCTTAGTCTAGTCTACCTTTACTAATAAAGACAGGACTTCAGCTATATACATTTGCACAGTATTCCTTTACTACTTAACTCAATTTTTTAATTGCTTATCTGTCTTCCCTGATAAAACTATTAACATTTTAAAGAAGTTTTGTGCTCCTCTTGCTCACTGACTTGTCCCTAGAATCTAGCATAGTGCTGAAGACATAGAAGGCATTGAGGAAATATTCTCTATATAAATGAATTAATCAATATTATCTACTTTATTAGGATACTGTTAGTAACACCACTTTGAATTTATGAATACTGTAATACTATACACCAGATACTTTATTATTTTATGTCTTTTATTTTTAGTTAAAAGCAGCAGTTTAAATTCTGTATCCTGTTTTATTTTTTTCACTTAAAATAGAATTATTACAAATTCATCATCAATATTTATAATGAGACATAAATACTGTCCTGTACCCAAACATTTCCTATTTTTGGGCATTTAGGTGACTCCCTGAAAACAATTTCAGATGCAAAGTAGTTTCTATCCTTGTTCAACTTACATTTTGAATAATTTCTCCCACATTTTAAAGGTTTCATTTTCTTTTATACTATATTTTCCCCAAAACCTAAAATTTTGTTTTAAATTCTTATACTCTATGGTATAAGATGCAAGATGTTTTGAATTTAATAAACGATTATGTGTATTAATTATGTTTTTAATGGAGAAAAACAAATGGAGCTATCAATTCCAAAACAAACAGTACTTCTAGATATTGTATAAATAAGACATCTGAATAAACAAAATATAAGCCCAATTATATTACAATTAAGAGGAACCTAAAAAATAAAGACATAGTATTGACTTTGATAATTCTCTTCCTCCTTCCCCTCACCCCCAAGAACAATGAGAATCAAGGAAAAGCACAGTGGCTTGGGGTCAGGAGATCCAAAGTTCAAGGTTTGGTCACTTCATTTAGTAGCTGTATGGTTTTAAGTATATCTCTTTCTATTTCTGTCATTTCTGAAATGAGAGAGGTGTGTTTCTTTTCAAGGCAGGGTTTCTTAGTCTAACACTATTGACATTTTGGACTGGATACTTCCCTGCTGTTGGGGGCTGTCCTGTGTATTGTAGGATGCTTAGCAACATCCATAATCTTTGCACACAAGATGCCAGTAGCAACACCCCAATCCCCTCAGGATAAAAATTATCTTTAAACACTGCCAATTGTGTCCTGAGGGGCAAAAATCATCCTCAGGGCAGAGAACCACTGATCTAATATAAAGAATAATACTTTATAACTATAGCTTTGTCACTTCAGCAACTTATTCCTCATTTTTTTTCAGAACTCCTAAGAAATTACAAGCCTAAAGGTTTATAATTTATCTATAGCATTTCTATTTTCTTCTCTGTAATTTCCTTTCTTGTTCTCTGCTCTCTTGTACAGTAGTTCCCCGATTCACGGTTTTATTTTCTAAGCTTTCAATTACAGTCACCTATAGTCCAAAAATATTACATAGAAAATTCCAGAAATAAACAATTCATAAGTTTTAAATTGTACACCAATCTAAGTAGTGTGATAAAATCTTGCATTGTCCTCCTCTGCCTTGCCTAGAACATGAATCATCCCTTTGTCTTGTACATCTAAGCTGTGTATGATACCCACCCCTAGTAGCCATCTCAAATCTACTATCGTGGTACCACAGAGCTTGTGTTCAAATAACTCTCATTTTACTTAATAATGACCCCAAAGTGGAAGAATAGTGATGCTGATGCTGGCAATTCGGACGTGCCAAAGAGAAGCTGTAAAATACTTGAAGCAAAATGGTGAAAAGTCTTGCCTTAATAAGTTAAGAAAAAAAAAGGTATGCTGAGGGTGCCAAGATCTATGGTAAAAACGGATCTTCTACCTGTGAAACTCCTGATTTATAAATTAAACTTTATTATAGTATGTATAGGAGTTTGGTACTATCCATTGTGGGGTCTTGGAATGTATCCCTCATGGATAGAAGGGTACCGATGCAATGTGCTTCTAAATACTCAAAAACATATCAAAGAAAGAAAAGGGTTAAACTGAATATAGGACTTGTCCTGGGGTAATAAAAACTGAAAATATTGCTCTTTTAGCTCTTAACAGTATTTCAATTACTTATTTCACATTCCTCTTTCAGAAAAAAAGGGTACCTCAATTTCCCTTAACCTACACATAAGACCATTTAAGGTGGCATACACACACACACACACACACACACACACACGTGCACGTGTGTGTGTGTGTGCGCGCGCGCGCGCGTGTGTGTGTGTGTGTATATGCTTTTGAGTATTTAAAAGCTCAGGAATACCAATTAACATTTAACACTGAAAACACTAAAAAACATGAAACTTCTTAGAGTAGTTTTTTCCAAGTCTGTTGAAATATCAAGAAGACTCCAAAAAGAATCTAACTCATAGTAATGACATTAATTCAAAAATGAGTATTATGTATAATAACATGTATTGCTCACAATAAGTAAATTATATTTATACTATACAACATATTCTTAAAACATTTTATAAATGTTAAATCTAATAATTAAATGTTTCCACCCTTAACAAGAGAAATCTGAAAATAAAGTATTCAGATAAAAATATCTTGTTAAAATACACCCTATATTACTATAGTACTTTAACAGTAAATCAGAGCCCTTTTCACTTAAATACAGATTATATATATGTGTTAAAGGGATTAAATAATGCAACCAGGCAGTCAACTATAAACCGTTTCCCAGTAATTAGATTTAATTTTGTGCTCTCTTCAGGATCTAATGTAGAAATAACATAAGGAAGTAGTTTTAATTTCTAAAGCAACAGAATAAGGAAAAATTTGTTCACTTTCAAATACTTATTTTAAAATCTTATCTTAATATTCACTGTGTTCTTTTAAGGATTTGAATATGACACTTCTATGACAAACAACAGTTTCCCAACTATTAAATCTGGATCTGGATTTCTTAATTGTGATCCAATATTTTCAAATTATTAAGCATATGCTGGAAGTAATGTCAACCTTTTAACTATATTTAGTGAGCAAAGAGTAATCACTACCTATAATTTTATTTATTCACCAATTATTTGTACCCTGGTAGCTTCCACTAATGATTTCAGATGATTCATCTGGTATTTTATACAATGGAATTATGAAGCAGTATTGAGTGGTTGAAAAGCATGGGTTTTGGAATCCTCTCTGTGGCATAATACTCATGGAACTTTGGTCAAGTCACTTATTTTACTGTCTGAATAGCGGATTCTATACCTATTAGTTCTAATATCTGTATGTATGTGGCTTGTGGCAAGCATTTCATACATTATCTTTCTTCCTATTCAAAAATGGTTAGACTTTTAGAAATTAAACAAGCTATTTTTCAAAGTATTCTGTTCTAAATAAAAAAAGATACGGTGCTGATAGGAAAATCAAAATATCTCAAAATATCAAGGCAGATGCCATTCTGGACTCACTTTTTAAAAACTACTTTATACTAAGTACCCCAGCAGAGGGAATTAATATTTTAAGACAAATAAATTATAAATGGAATTTTAAAAAATTTTTAAAGTCCTTGAGTAAACCTTCAGTTTAGACCTGTGGGCTTCATATATAGTGTCCTATATTCAATTTTCCTTCTAAAGATCTGTAAGAGATACTAGGCTATACAAATCCTAAGAAAAAGATACTTGTTTGCATGGATAGGTTCTAGGGTATTTGTATAAAAGCAGATTACCACTGTGTGCATTAAGTGCATATGTACAAGGCAGCATGAAATTCAGAGTAGGATGACCAGACATACCATTTTAAATGAGACAGAAAACAAAGGTACTGCCATCTCTCAAATGGCACATCGGGTCAGCATAGCCTCACTAGGCTAAATTCAAGGTATCAGTAGGCTGACCCTACATACCATCTGAAATGGGATAGTACTGTTATTTTCTGCCTCACTTAAAACAGTATATCTGGTCAGCCTAACTAAGAGATCATTTATCAATGGGAGTATTCCTTAGGAAACTGTCATTAACCTTATAATCTGCAAGAAAATAAAAGATCATGATAGATAAGAAGTTATGCTTCTAGCTTTTCTAACTTTTGGACAGTAGTACAACAATATTTTTTCTTCCTGGTTTCAGTTATTTAACTGTTCTAATCACCTACCATATATTTTTCAATGAACACTATTAGCCTTCCCTATAAAATGATAATTGAGAGAGAAGAGTTAAGTAGATAATTTAAAAATAAAGATAAAAGTGAAGTAGTAGATAAGAAAGGAACCTAGTTCCATCATTTCCAAATAAATACGTGAACTACAGATGGTATAAATAGTGAAGAATTCAGGAAGTCAGTCCTTAGAGTCTAATGAAGAAAATAATGAAAATAATAGTGATGTGAGGAGAAGCAAAAAGAAGTCCCATCTCCACCCCGCATCTTGTTGGTTAAAGGAATCTGTAGCAAAGTTCTGGGCCTTTTGGAATCCCCATTCTTATTACATGATGAGATAAGTGAGCCTCAGAAGTCATGTGGAGGATGCAGTAAGGATGTGTTTATGTTTGAAAGAGGGGCCAGGGTGTTGTAAAGACGACAGACACACTCTAAAAATATTTTCCATAGAAACAGTCCCATAAGATCCATAGAAACATACAAAATTCAAAAAATTTAATTAAAAAATGGGTAGTAGACCTGAATAGACATTTCTTCAAAGAGGACAGACACACTGATAGCCAGGAGACACATGGAAAGATGCTCAACATCTCTAATTATCAGGGAAATGCAAATCAAAACCACAATGAGGTATCACCTCACACCTATCAGAATGGTAATCATAAATAAATCAACAAACAAATGTTGGCAAGGATGTGGAGAAAACTGTCTCACATTGTTGGTGAGACTGTAAACTCTTGTAGCTACTACAGTAAAGAGTATGGAAATTGCTCAAAAAGTTAAAAACAGAACTATCAAGCAATTTCACTTCCAGGTATTTTATCTGAAGAAAATAAAAATAGTAATTCGAATATACATATGCACCGCACGTTGACTACAGCCAAGTTATAGAAGCAACCTAGGTGGCCACTGATGAATGGATAAAGAAGATGTGGTATACGTGGAATATTACTCATCCATAATAAAATGAAATCTTGCCATTTATGATAACATGAATGGACCTAGATAGTATTATGCTAAGTGATTTAAGAGAAAGACAAATACCATATGATTCACTTATACGTGGAATCTAAAAAACAAAACAAATGAACAAACAAAATAAAACAGAAACAAGCTCATGGATACAGAGAACAGGAGGAAAAGTCCAAACTTCCAGTTATAAGTCACATGTAATGTGACTATGATATAATGTACAGCATAGAAAATACAGTCAATAGTATTGTAATAACTGTGTATGGTGACAGATGTTTACTAGACTTATTGTGATCATTTCATAAGGTATATAAATGTTGAATCACTACATTGTACACCTAAAACTAACATTGTATAACAACTATAAATTTTAAAAAATCCATGCAATTGTTATATTATGCCTTACATACATAATAAATTGATTAAAAAGACATAATTGCACCAACCACAACACCATGTAAAACAGTGTATCTATGATAAACAGATTCTGAATGACACAATATGGAAATTAGAGAGTGCTTTTATATTAGAGTTTTTTTTCAGGGTAATGAATCTCAGCATAGTTAACAGTTCCTAAACAGGTGATTTCAAAGTCACATTACTAACACTACTAATGGTCACTGTATCTTTCACTCAGTGGCATTTCAGAATTGATACATGTGTTTTTTTTTTTTAATTTCAGGAAGGTAACATAGTGTATATACTATATAACATGTAATATCCCCAGAGGTAACTGGGGCAGCACCTGATAATCAAATACATCCCTATTTCTGCAGTAAAACATAGAAATATTCACATATGGGAAATATCAAGCCTATAAATAGCCTCACATAAATTCAGCTCTGGATTTACCACCAAATGAGTTAAGTCAGATTTTGCTGACTTTTACTTAATTTTGTCTTATTAAAAAAAGTGTGGTATTTCCCCTAGAAGTCTCTGGAGTTCAGAAATACAGAAAAAGAAACTGTGGATACTTATATTAGTATTTGTAAATGTTATTTTCTCAATACCCTTGTATGGATGATCCAAACTCACCTTTAAAAAATAATTGGGGGGGCTTTTTCACTAGCTAAAAACCAAGTGACAATAGTCAAAACGTTTTTAAAAGATTCGGATGTTATTTACTTGTTCTAATGCCCAAGGATTCCTGCAACGGTTTCAAAAGGCATGAGGTAATTAATTGGAGGAGAAGGAAGTTGTTCTTGGACTGGATGTTCAAAGTGCTATTATTCAAAATATGAGATTTAAATTAGCCTCTCTACAGCAATCAACAATAATTACCATATAATAATAGGGATGTGGGAAACACTGCTTTACACTAGCTGTAACAAAATCTGCCATTCCTTGTTTCCTCAAGCTCCTGCAGAATTCCCTGAACCTGGGTTGCTCAACCCCGTCCTTGTTTCAGTGGTCATGGCCTGCTGTGTTGCTTACACAGACCAAATACATTTATGTGGCATGTAGGATGCTCTCCCTTGGGTCAGTCTGCCCAGTGTTTCCTCCTCCCTCCTTCCTACCGACCCCTTTAGTGCCAGCTTCTATTTCGTTAGATGGAATCTATTCAGGTCTGCTTTCAGGGGTTTCTCTGACTTCAAATTAGACTATAACTACTATTGTTTAAGAATTTATAATCTCCTTCCTAGAGTAGTTAATTTTTCTGCCTGAAGGTGTGTGTTTGCTGAGACCCTGTATGTCATCTCTTACCAGCCTAAATCAACTTCAGTCCGTGGCATCTCTTGGCTTGCCTCATCCTATGCTATTGGTTTGAGAGGTAAGTACTGCTACTTTCCTAACAGTATGGTTTACAGATTTAAAATACATTTTCTTTCTATATTTTTCTTCTTCATAGATGCCTCTATCAACCTCTTAATCAAACAGAAGCCATTAGCTAAATATTTTGAAAAACACAAAAATGTTACATTGAAAAAAAAAGTAAAGGACAAACTTAAAAGACAATCAAACATATTTAATACAACACTTTAAAAACCCACTGTCATAAACAGTGTCAATTTTCAACTAAATAAATAAGAAAAAAGATAGCAATGAGGAAATAGTTTTTAGTTGGGGATGGGGCAAAGGGGAGAGGATTGCCACCATTAAAAGAAATGGCAAAATATTCTATAAATAGTAACAAGATAAACTGTATTTACATAACAGCTTTCTTCCAAGGAATACATGGTGATGTATTTTTTTAAAATGAAAAGAGTGTTTGTTTGTTTTTTTTAAGAAGATGAGCCAATATAGGGTAAGCTTGAATCACTCTTGAAAGTACAATATTCTCATAGTGAAAATTAATTATTTGGTAAAAAAAAAAAAAAAGAAAGAAAAAAAACAAGTGAGAGAGAATCTTTTACAGATACTGGTTTTTGAGACAAAAATCTTAAGTGCAAGTTTCCACTGAAATATCAATAGAACAATTATGAAATATTTATAGTGAAATAATTGCTTGAAACTCAACACTGTACTGAAAAATTTAAATATATTTAAAGCTATATAGTGAGGCAAAAAAAGGGGTAGGTATTACCTTAGATTTGACAAAATTGTTTTATTTCTTTAATGGTCATTATAATAAAATATCTTTTGCTTTATATTCTTATTTTGGGAATATTTAAAAATCTAGTTGGGTAGAATTTTGTAATCCCAATGTAAAGAAGAAGCTTCTAGTTAGGCATGTCACAGGGAGTTGGTGGCATTCTATGAGGACAGAAGCATGGAAAAGGTTAAGTGATTTGTCCAGTATTAATGGTGAAGTAAAGTTCTTGTTATTTGACTTCAAGTTCAATGTTTTTTAAGTATGACATAAATCTATGTGATACCACATAAAACTATTAAATTGCAAACAGACAAAGGAGACTTTATATACTATTTCTATGCCAGGTTTTAAATTTTTTGTGTGTGCAATCATAATCTAGGGGGGAAAATGTGTCCTGGTAGTGAAAATTTGGGAAGGATAAAAAAATAGTTCTTATAAACAATATAAACAATGGACAAAAGGGGAATTATTTCAATAAGAACAGGGTGGAACATAAAGTCTTGATTGGGATGCTCTATTTCTTATTTTTGTATGAAATAAGTTAGTGAATATTATAAAGTTATATATATATATATATATAAAATATACATAGGAGAAACCATGTATTGTGTCCTTTCATCTCATTTTTAAAAATTTCATTTTTAACAAAGAATGTTTGCTGACTCCCAAGAAGCACAGGTTATTTAAATAATAAATAATACATACATGCAATTAATACTTTCACAAAAATATTTTCTACTTGACAGTAAATCTTTCCCAGTGTTTCAAAAGTCATAATCTCTTCCATAATCAAAACCAACCAATCAAAAAGTAAGTTTGTGAATATAGCTATATCTTGATTTTCGAAACTAAGATTCCCTAACATTTTAGAAAGAAGAAATATTCGATGGTTAACAAGATCAAAGTAAGAACACACATTTTACATATTTAACTTTTGATTAATTTCACTAGTAATGGTAACCAGAAAACCTATGAGAGACAACAGAGCTCTGGTTCTGGATCCAGACTTGGATTTGAATCCTCCTGTTTTCACTTAGTATCTGAATGACTGGAAGCAAGTGACAACTTCTTTTTGCCCATTTCCTCTTAAGTTTGTTGTGAGGATCATAGCAAATCATGGGCAAGAATCACAATGCCTAATACTGGTTATAATTATTCAAGTGTTTTGTTCTCCTCATTTTGTTGGAAACACAGAAAATGGTCTTGAGATTGTGCCAAAGCAATACATTAAGAGAGTTCTGTAATAAAAAAACCTTCGTCCCTTAAAATCATATGCAATTAAATAATGGAAGTATACAAGGTGTGACAATTAAGTTCACGAACTCATTCTAGAAACAGTGTTACATACCTCACTGCTGAATATCACTACGGTCATCTTTAAAGTAGTCCCCTTTGGAAGCTATGCACCAATGCCAGCACCTAGTTCACCCTTCAAAGCAATTTTGAAACTCTTTTTCTGGAATGCTCATCAGAGTTGTAGTTCTAATACCCTTGATGTCCTGAATATCATCAAAATGTCTTCCTTTCATTTTTTTCCTTATCTTTGGGTAAAGAAAAAAGTCACTGGGGGCCAGATCAGCTGAGTAGGAAGAGTATTTCAATATAGTTATTTGTTTACTAGGTAAAAACTCCCTCATAGACAGTGATGCGTGAGCTGGGGCACTACCATGATGCAAGAGCCATGAGTTGTGGCAAAATGTTCAGGTCTTCTCATCTTTTTCATGCAGCCTTTTCAGCACTTCCAAATAGTAAACTTGTACAAACTGGTACAAATTCAAAATGAACTATCCCTCTGATACCAAAAAAGGTTAGCAACATCATTATGACTCTTGATTTAGATTGATAGAACTTTTTTCATTGTGGAGAACTGGCTGACTTCTATTGTGCACTTTGACACTTTGTTTCAGGGTGGCATTGGTACACCCATGTTTCATCACCAGTGATAACACAGCCCAAAATATTGTCTTGTCTCTCTAAAAGGTCAGCTGGCAAACTTCAACTCTCCTTTCCTTTTGTTCATTGGTGAGCTCCTTTGGGATCATTTTTGCACACATCTTTTTCATGCCAAGTTTTTCAGTTAAGATTTTCCTAACTGTTTCTCTATCAATGCTTACTTGGTCTGCTATGCTTCTCACAACTGACAATTTTGATTCACAATTCCACAAATTTTTGCAATGTTTTTGTCAGTTCTGCTTGTTACTGGCTGCCCTGACCTCTCTTCATCAGTGATGCTTTCTCTCCCCTCAGGACAAAACATTTAATCCATTTGTACACTGCCATTTTCTTCATGGCATTATGCCCATAAACTTGGACTAACATGTCCCTGATTTCACTTCCATTCTTGCCAAGTTTAACAAGAAATGTAATGTTTGTTTGTTGATCTAACTCAAGACCCCAAATTCTTGCAATGGCACAGAAAAACACTCAACAATAATGAAAGCCATTCAGCCAGACATGTCGATACGAACACAGCTGTGAGACACAAATATACCAAGATTATGAAACCTTACTGAGTTGTTTGTACACTGCTGCCAATGTTAAGTGCATGGGTGGCAAGTTTGCAAATTAATTGTCAGAACACATATAATAGTTGTAAGTGTGTGAGGTTAAAGTTTTGTGCTTCAATTAGTCAGAAAACTCCATAAGGGTTTGGACCATGCTTCTTTTACCATTTATCCTAACACTTAGCACAGCTTGGGCACATGGTGATCACTCAATAAATATCTCTTGAATGACTGAATAAGTGAATGAATGAGCTAATGTCAATCAGAGAAGATACAGAGGCCCAAAAAATGAATACTGGAAAATTAATAACTATCTAAAATGAAGTAAAATGCAGAATGAGATGCTGATGGTCCTGGGCAAATGGAGGTTAGAGAACCTGTCAAAGCCAAAATAAATAAAAAATCTTGAAGAAAGCTCTACAAGGAGATAGACATGTGCTCTAGAGAAGGGAAGATACCACAGAAGATACTGAATAAATGACAAGAATTGGAAAACTCAGGGATCAGAGTGAAAGACCCTATCATATAAACAGTCAAGCTGTTCTGGAGAGAGCAGTTTCAGCCTAAAACTATCGACATGTAGGGCTAGAGAAAGGAAATTATGCTTTCTCAGAGTCCAAAGGATCCATGAAAAATGCCTCTGGTTTTACATATGAAGTATAAAATATTTCCACAAAGAGGAAAGAAGTACAGAAGGAAAAAGCAACTGAAAAGAATGAGGCATCAGTACGAATGAAAATAAATGAAAGCAGAAAGATTTATAAGAGTCTAAAAATAGAATCATGCTGAAGTGAATAAAAGAAAGAATGAGTATATTGGTCATGAGCAATATTAAATGATTAACTTACTAAATTGACGCAATCACTTTCAAAATGAGCATTTACTTATGTTTTGTTTGGTTTGTGTTTTAAGATACCTGGAATCCCCTACAAGAGCATGAGTTACAGTGTAGTAGGCACTATGTGGGGAACAGAAGGATTTAGTTATGATTCTGGGGTAGACCCAGAGGAGTGTGCATCAGATCATCCAAGCACGCATAAAACAATCTGTGAAGCCTTTGGAGTGGGTTGTGTAGCAATACCGGGTCCATTTATGGAAAGCAGACTAGGAAATTATGGGATGTGCCTATCAGCTCTTAGCCTTACTTACTATATGCACATTCCTCCTTAGAGCCAGGTGTTTTTCTATGAGTAATGGGGATATAGCTTCTTATCAAGGTTGATCTTGCTTGGCTCCAAGTTGCTATATTCTCTATAGTTCAAGGAATCTTTAATCCCTATAACAAGTTTCATATTCCTCTGGTTTTACAGCTTATACCAGGTAAGATAGTGAGGGAATAGGGAATGTAAGTGATTTATATTTGGAACTACCTGTACATGATTCATTAAGAGTTCACTGCATTTCTCTCATGTGTTATTTATTTGCTCATTCAACATATACTTATTAAGCTCTTCTTATGTCCTAGAAACTATTCTAAATGCTGGAGACACAACAGTTTAAAAGTTAGACAAGAACCCTACCCTGGTAGTTTTTATTGGAGGCATTTGGGGGAATGAGAAGGTTTGCAGGAGACTGATAAATGAGTTAACATTTAACCTTTATACATTAAAACTATTAATTTTGAAAATTGCCTAGCCCTCTCTGATACTGTGAGCTGCTTTTTATACTGAAATACACTCTAAAGAAAGTAGTCTTTTTGGTACATCAATTAAGTTTAAAATAACTGCCTTTGATTTGCTATAATCAGAAACAGAAAATGCTTTTCTATATGTAACCTTAGCTTTACTACATTTTGTGAAAACCTATTTATTCTTCTCATTATAAAAGTAACAACCATAGTACAGAAATACTGCAATCTAGATTTTAAAAAGGCCCTAATCTTAGCACCTTAATACAACCATTCAGCATTTTGATACATTTCTTTGTAACATCTTTAATATTTAAATATTTGTATATTTACACAATTGTAATCATAATGGATAATAATTTTGACTATTTTAATTTTATTTTTAGTATTTTCTATCATTTCCTAATTTTTGTTTACTTTTAAACTTAGTAACTGATTCACAAATTAGGGAAGTAGCCACATACATGTTTATATTTCTTACAGATGATCTAAAAACTTTAAGAATGGAAGTAAAAAGTCTGTTTGAAGCCTAATTATCTTTAAATTGAGGCCCAATACTAAGTTTTAAGCCTAAACAATGCTAGGTTCAAAAATCTGATGCAAGACATTTTTCTTTAAAAAGCATTATTATATGTAGCAAAATGTTCTACTTACATTGCCACAAATTTCTACTTTAGATTTGTTGAATAAAATTAATGGAAAAATTAATGAGATAATTTTTTTCACTGATAAATGTTTACTTAGCAACCAGTAAAATATCAGGTTCCAAATATGTAACTTAAAAGTTCAGAAAGCTAAAGAATCACACTTTTTAAAGAAAATATTTATCCAAATTAATCTTCCGCTTCTCTTATGACCTAACATTCCTAGATCATTTTTTGAAATTATCTTAAACTTGCTATCTGTATAAGACACGTCTGAAACTAAATACAGAATATACTGAATTTCCATATATGAGGGCTGTTTGGAAAATATCCAGACATAAATGCTTCTATTTTTCATATTACATGGCTGGATACTTTCTGGACAGCCCTCATATTGATTTTAATGAAGGATTATAATTTAAAAATATCTCTTGCATTATAAGATATAAATACCTCAGCTTAACCACAACTTACTCATAATTTTAGTATATGGATACGTGTCTGTTATAATTGAGGAAAAGATTAATCACCTGCCTCTAATTCTAAGCCTCCAGACTCTACTTTCACCTTGATTTTAAACTACCATTACACATTAAGATAAAGTACTTTTCTGTTTAGATTTTGTTTTAATAATTCTAAAATATTCACTAGAGATAAAATAATATTTATTAACATGACAATATAGTTTATTAAATTATCTAGCTTTAGGAACATGGATGATGATGAAAATGGGTAAAGCAAGTTTAATAGGGAGAATGGTTATGACTATAATTGAGATGGGGACACAGTGGATGAGCAGGGACCGCCTCACTGACGTGAGACTTTTAGGCACACAGGTGTATTTTCTATATTCACTCAAGAAGTTCACTGAAGCTTCACTTTGTCTAGTTTATCTTATCAAAACTGACTATGCTTCTCAAACTACAGTGATATTTTCAGTGGCTATTATTGCTGCCAACACTACTATTACCCTCTAAACCATCTGAAAATCACTGACATAAGAAAGGCTGAATGAGGACAGGCCAAAGTCAGTACTCGAAATACTGGCAACACAAAGGCAGTGGTTTTGACATTGGAAGATAGAGCCAAACTATTCACAACTCTGTTGAGATTCCAGGCCAACATTTTATGAATTAGAATTGGCCTAAGTAGTAACAAATAACTTCATTCACTTGATCATTCAATTGTATATTAAAAACTTTAATGATATTGATCTGAAAATACACTGCAGTGGATTACTAAAAACGAAGACAGAAAAGCTGTATGTCAAGAATAGATGAAAGTCAACAACATTAAATATTACTTCTCTATAAACATGTCTTAGAAGGTTATGTATGGAATCATTTGTTCCAGTCTGCACAGTATTCATCTTTATGAACATTAACACATTTTGATATTAAAATTAACACATTTTTATGGTATTAAATTTTCCAACATAACGACAGGATTACTGAATAATTCCAAATTATAGCTGTGATACCCAGCTATGTGAAATTACATTTGCAATTAGCATTAACCAAAAGAAGTTAACAATTACCAATAAAAAGGTTAAATTTTTAATGTAAAATTTAAAGATATAAAAGGGTCAAAGAAAGTCTTAAGAGATACCAATGGTTAATATATATTTACACTGGACTATTTAGGTACTGTACAAAGGGCAGTCAGTCATATGACCTTAGTACATGGTGGGCATTTACAGTGGCTAAGCTGTAGGGAAGTTTACTTTATGGAAACTAACAATAAAATGACTATATAAGAAAACACAATTTTAAATGATCATCTCAGATTTCTATACAGCAGCAGTCAATAGTCATGAGAATGGATCAATCATAATCCATAGTAAATAATGGCACATTTGGAGCAATCTGCTAGTCCTCAAATAAACAGAAGGCTGGTGAAATACTATGCCAACTTGACATACACATAAATGAGCACCGACTGGACACACAAACCACTCAGTATACAAGCTCAGAATCACATTAGAGTTAGTGGAATCACAGATTGAAGCATGGGTTTGTCATCCAGTCATGATCAGTAATAAAACTAGAAAGTAATTTGGAAATCACTTGGAAAAACATGCTTGCTCACTGTTAAGAAACAAACTCTAGTACTTATAAAATAGTTGAGAGTAATGTTTAAGGGCTTGAGCTACAAAGCACCAGATCTGAAAGAAGATTTTCCCCAAATCTATAAAAATGTGGTTCTTATAAACAACTTAATAGGATAAAAGTTGACCTGACCAAGACTAGAATTCTAGACTGCTGTTAAACAGGTATTTTGAAACTGACAGTCTACATTCCACATATTTGAAGTAGATCCTAAAACTGGTGTGGAATCTGGCAGGGCTCTATAAGCCAACATGCAGATAAAAGTGGAGATATTATATAACTTAATAGAGCCTTGATCATCAATATAAGACTGTATTAAGTATAAACTCAAGGCATTTTTTTCTCTTCTGACGCTATAAAAGTTACATATCTTAGAGGTGTTTCCTCCAAAATTGCATTAGAATAAATCAGATTTGTTTTATACAATCCTATTCCTCTCAACCTGAATCAGAATACTACCAACTTCCTTTAATTTGAAATCGAGTACCAGGAGAGATTCCCACTTGCTCTTGTATCTCAAGTGCCTCATTCATAGCAGGGACTTGACATGTAGTCTTTGGACCCCATACACTTTGAACCACAGCCTCTTACTCAGTTTAAGAAATATCTAAAATTATAATCCTTAATAGCAGAGCCCTGTACAGAAAATAAAAAATCTCCTTTTACGTGTATTTCTATTCACTGACGTTGATCTCTGAAGTCTGTAATGTTTAGGTCTGAGGAAGCTGATATCCTCATGGTTACTTTACTTCCTGTTCCCAAACAAATCATTACTTTCTATCTGTATATACACATTTTAGGGATCTGATCATGTCATGCATAGGGACCTCATGTCCCCCAATGTCCAGTAACAAGACCATTCAAGATGCCAATAATACTACCTTTGCAACAACACAGTGAAAATATATATATATATATTTCTATAGAAATGTAGCATCAGATAAAACAAAACACAAACTACTAAGAAATATCCAGGGTTTACAAGATACTTGTATACAATTTATCTGACAATGGTCTAGACAGAAATTTGTTTGAGGAACTTCAAATTTAAGGACAGATGTTATAGAAAAGAGGTCAGCAAACTTTTTTACTACAATGGGTCGGATAGTAAATATTTTAGGCTGTGTGGGCAACTTACAGAAGACCAAATTCCCAGCCTTCTTGTGATTGGATGTGTACCTTCTGGGCTGGAATATTTAATTGAAGATATTAAGACCCTCCAGGGCTTTTTTTCCCCCATTGTTTCCAGACTAATGATCAGCAATATAAAATAGGAGCTGCTCCATAAGGTCCCTAAGTGACTATTATGAGCCGAGATACCTTTGACCACGATGGACACCCAAGGAGAACAAGCAATAAACTTTCGTTGTTTCAAATCACTGAGGTTTTGTAGTTGTTTCTCACCACCTTATCATATAGCCTCTCCTGACTTATAGATATACTACTGATCATATTCTCACCTTCAGACTACTTGCAACCTGTTTTAAAACTCACTGGCTGTAGTACAAAGCAGGAAGACAAAAACATCTTTATCACTATGCTAAAATATGAAGCACTTTGAGTTTTCAAAGTAGTTTCTAAAGGTGATTTAGGGTAAAGTACCAATAATTTCATTTTTTGTGACCTGTTTTCCTAATCAGGATAGGATAATCAGGATAATATTTACTTTCTAAGACCACACTTACAGAGGAAATTAAGAAAATAACTATATAGATGTTATTTAAAATTGGAAAAGGTTGACTAATTACCAGTGGCTCCTGATTTCCTGGAAACTAATTGTTTTGATCTTTAATACATTCAAGTGGGGACTGAATAAAAAAATAGATAAGTACTTTCTCATATATTTCTTATAATATAGATTGCTATTTTCTAGACTCTCTATAGTTAAAGAATTTATACATATGAAAGTAAGTTTAATCAATTATTAATCCTGAGAGTGAAAACCTATAGATTCAGAAACACTTAGCAATTGCAATGTATGGATCCTATTTAGATCCCGATTTAAACAAACAACTGTAAAATAAACAAACAAAAAAAACCACAAAGAGCCAAACTTATAATACAACTGAAAAAAATCTGAAAATTGACTAATGAAAGATGATAATTAAAAAAGATGATAATTAAAAAAGATGATAATTAAGGTCTATTTCTAACTTTTTAAAGTATGGTACTAGTATTGTGGTTATTTTAAAACTGAGTTCTTGTCTTTTAGAAATTCATATATAAATATTTATAGGTGAAATAAATCACAATCGCTGACTTTACAATTCTTTCAGGACAATTATTTCCATTTCTCTTAGCCTACCCTAGTGCTTTAGGAAAGAAGGGCAATGAGATAGAGGTCAGATAAAAAAAGAGACACAACAGGCAAACATTGACTTCTATTCTTATTTCAAATAGAGCAAATTGGTTTTTACCTTTGCCTGTGTTTACAAAAAAACAAAAATCCAGGTTATCCCAGTATGTTTCTCCTACAGCTCTGTCATCACTGGCCATTCCTTGACACCTCAGCTAGAGTCATCTGCAGCCTTCCTTCATTGCCACATTCTACGCTGGGCTTCAGCTTTCTTGAACCATTTTTCCAATAATCCTTTCCCACAACGCTTTTCTATGGCACCTCTTAACTGCTACTATAATTACTAATTAACAATTAACAATCCCCTATGCCACATTGTCTTCACAAACTGTTCTCTCTACAGACCTATTTGCCTTAATAGAAACCCAGAGGACACCATTCTCCAGTGGCTCTCTCTAGAAAAGGGCGCCTTTATTCTCCCAACACCCTTAACATTGCAGCAGAATCTCAGCGAAGCAGGTCAGCATTCCGCTAGCCATTCATGATGATTTCCAAATCATTACTGCCATAACTGCATGTAAAAAAATCTATTCCATTGAGGTTTTATTATTTTCTAGTTATACCCACTACTCTTTTAAAAAGCAAATAGTATACCTATAAAATTGTTTAACCAGAAAGCTCCCATTAGAATTTATTTTTTCCCTCATCAATATTTACTGGAAGTTCAATGAACACCAAGCTGAATACTACAGAGAAGCAGCAGCAGCATCCAAAGGAAAAAAAAAATTACACAAAAATTACAAATTAAAAGGTCCTTCTGACACTGAAGATTTGGTGAAGGTAAGAAGAATAAGCAGTGCAACTGCTGCTTTGTAGGCATTAGAAAACAAAGACAGATAGGGAAGGGAAGAAACATGAACTGAGAGAAGTAGGAAAGAGAATACTTTGGGCAGTGGTTTATTTATTGTTTCCAAAACATGAAAGTTTTATTTACTTTTTCTGATTAGAAATTTCATAAATACTCACTTTGAAACATTCATAGAAGGAAAAAATTATCTGATATTTTGTAAGTCAAAAATAACCAGGGTCAACAACTTTATGCAAATAGAATTATACTATACTCATATATTGTATGCTATTTTATCTGTTGTTTTATAAATATGGCACATTCCCATGTTAGCAACATAGATCTTCATAACAGAGTAGTTAGTAGCACTGGCTCTGGGATCACTTCCTGAATCCATAACCTAGCTTTTCTTCTTAACAGTTGCGTGACCTTAAGGAAATTATTTTTCTTTGTCTAAGGTAAATCATACTTAAGGGAGTGCTAAAAATAGTATCTATATTATGGGGTTGTTATGAGGATACAATGAGATATATTCCATGCTAATTGATTAGAATAGTACTTAAGTGCAAGTGCTCAGTAACTATTAATAAAATAGTATACAAGGTGTGTTTAAAATACAGTGAATGTTTAAATTTGAAAAAGCTATTACAGTAAAAGACACAACATTAATCCCCCTCAAAATACTCCCCCTCGCTTCAAACACACGTATCCCATCATTCTTGCCACTTTTTGAAGCAGTTCTGCAAGTCCTCTTTCGTGTCTTCAGTTGTGCTATCTTGGCTACCTCGATGTCCTGAATTGATTCAGGTCACACATTGTTTCTGGTATGACAAATTCTGTCAAATAAAAACGTTACAGTGTGTCCTTATTCACCTTACTCACCAGATGTGACACTGTGCAACTTCTAGTTCTTCCCCAAAGTCAAAGTGACCATGAAAGGTAAATGTTTTGAATTCACTCAGGACATGGAGGCAGCCACGACAGCACAACTAAAGACACTCATGAAAGGGAACTTCCAGAACTGCTTCTTCAGAAAGTGGCAAGAATGATGGGATAAGTGTGTCTGAAGTGAGGGGGAGTATTTTGAGGGGGATTAATGACAATGTCTTTTACTGTAATAAATTTTTTAAAATTTAAACATTCACTGTATTTTTATCACACTTCATACACATTTTTACTTCTAAATCTGTCATTTTTAAAATGGTTATTATGACTTGATGTATGTTACAAAATGGTTATCACAGTAAGTTTAGTTAACATTCATCACCTCACAGTTTTTTTTTTCTTATGGGAACTATTAAGATCTACTTTCCTAGCAATGCCTAAATATACATGGGCTGTCTAGAAAAAATCCAGCCATAAATGCTTCTATATTCATATTACTTTCTGGACAGCCCTCATACAATACAGTAATATTAACTATAGTTACTATGTTGTACATTATATTCGCAGAACTTATAACTGTATGTTTGTACCTTTTGACTACCTTCACCCATTTTACTGCTCCACCGCTACATTCCCCTGCATGTGGCAACCACCAATCTGTTCTCTGTATCAATGATTCGTTTTTCTTTTTTTAGATTTCATATATAAGTGAGGTCACACAGTATTTGTCTTTCTCTGTCTGACTTTTTTCACTTAGCATAATGTCATCAAATTCTGTTGATGTTGACGCAAATGGCAGTATTCCTTTTTAATGACTGAATATTTCAGAGCGCACACGCACGTGTGTTTGTGTGTATGTGAGATATTTTCTTTTTCCATTCATCCATCAGGAGACATGTAGGTTGTTTCCACATCTTGGCTATTGTAATACTGTCTACATCTGTCACTTTTAATGGCTATACAATACGTCATTATAAGAATTTATCCTACATATTTAAATTATCCTCTATTACTGGACATGTAAGTTGTTTCCACTGAGGTGTTTTTAAATATAGAACAAGGAAGGAAGAAGGATAAGAAAATCATTTACACAGTTTTAATTTGATTCATAAAAAACAATTACATCACTGAATTTTAACATTAACTTCAAACCACCAATTTTAGCAATGTGCCTTCCCCTTAACTTCAAGAGTTTTATTCATAGATCAAGAGAAAAGGTTAATTGGGCAGTCTAACTTGGCTATATCCTCCCATCCCCCCACCCCCAAAAAACCCCCCAGTAAATCTAAAATAAGACAGCAGCGAGCTTTCTCTCTTCTAAACTGGCTCCATTATCATGGTAGTTTCTTGATTTGATCTATCTTCTTGTAACATAGTAATAAAAAAAATAAATAATCACAGTGAGAATTGCACATGTTTCTAAGGAGTGAAGGCTACTTAGATTAAATATTCATGAGGATTCTTGGCCAGTTCTACGGGAGGGGCCTAATATCTTGAGTTTGCAAAGAAATGTGGATGGAGTTTTCACTCCATCTATCACTTCATCTTCTATGCCAATTTTGTTAAAAGGGTTAACTTTAGAGATGCACATGTGTACTCCAGAACATTAGCAAAATAAAACAAAAATCTGTATTTCCCAATCAAATCATTCAGGTTTAGAAAGTTTACAAAAAACATACATAAACATTTACCACTGGTGAAAGGAAATACTATATCCAGTCAGATCCAACTAATCTAGCTTTCATGGGATATGAAAATTTGGAATGATATTAATAAAACTTTTGAGTTAGTAAACAACTCTTGCACATTTATAATACAAAAGCCTATCATGGAAAATAATGATCTATTGTCAAGAGTAAATGAATTCCATTTTATTCAATTTCATACAACTAATTCACATGCCCCCTAAAGAGCTAAAGTGATATGTGATAATGTTAAATCTAAAAGCATTCAACTTACCCCTTAATCAAACCCTTGGTTGGTTGGTATATACGTTATGTCCCCAGAAGAAAAAGTCAAACCTAAATAAATCACAATAAAAGGAGGTAGTATATTTCTGTATGCTGTATAACATACATACAGACTTTGAGAAATATTTTTTAGATACAGAGCAAACCATGTTGATAATTTCTAAATTAGATGTTTTACCTATAAAGACTAAAGGCTGCATTTTGGCCCATATGTTTTAAAAATGTTTGATTCCTGGTAAAACATAAACATGTTTTGCACTTAAAACTGTATTATCTTAGAGAATGGCATTATATGAGATAGTTTAATTTAATAAACTTATTTTTAAATAAGAATGACTCATTTTCACTATGTAGATTTCAGGTAACTTATATGTTTATGTAGTCTCATTATCTAGGCTGTTTGTTACTGGAATTTCAGCAGGTCTTAGGACATTATATCTATGATAATAAATGCTATTATTATATTAGATAATATGAACAGAGTAGAAACTATGTTTTTAATTAGCATATTGATGTCTCCAGCTGAATGAACACTGGTTTATAATGATTAAAACAAGTAGATATATATGTAACATTTGGCTTTGATACCCTCCAGAAGATGAGAACACCTAATCATGCAGGGTGTTCTGTAAAAATGTACCATCCAACGAACTTTAAAATTTTTCTTCATATAATCTTTCAAATTCAGTATTAGAACTCACTATGAACACTATTTAAAAACAAAACTAAATCATTACAAAACTCAGAATATGTTAAATTTTATTCCATTTTCAACTAAAAAGAGTTATCCAATATAACATCATCAAAAATCTGTAGAAGAATAAACAATGGGCTTTGTTCTTTAAAAGTGTTTAGAACAGAATTTATTTTAAAGGCAAGGGGCAGCCTTAGAGGACTCAAGAAGAGAAATGGATAATACTGAATTATCAGACAGTAAATATCTCAGATCACCTTTGATGAACAGATCCTCCAGCAGAAAGAAACATTTTGGGTACATATTCAGCTGTGTAATATAATAGAGGCAATTATGGCTGGATATTTTTCCCAACAGCCCTAAGATATTAGCTATATAGAAAGCACTGAGAGACCTTAGTTTGAGTCACAAGATCTATTAGTTAATGACTGTGCAATCTTTTTTTTAAATTCATTTTTATTGTTAGACTTATTGGGGTGACATCTGTTAGCAAGGATTATATAGGTTTCAGGCATACAACTCTACAGTTCATTGTCAGCTTGTTGTATAATAAGTTCACCACCTAATGTGACTTCTTTTTCCATCACCTTATATTTAGCTTCCCCCCCTCCTCTCCCAATCCCTCCCCTTTCTCTTTTCTGTGCAATCTTGGCTAAGTTTTTTCTCTACATGTTGGTTTCATCATCTCATAAAGGAGGGGAAGTGATAAGAATAGTAACTATTTCATTGGATTATTAGGAGGAATAAATGAGAATATAAAGTGATCGCACAATGTCTGTTTGCCTCAATAATTGTGGCTCCCTCTTAACTATTAACATACTTACATGCACATACATAAACCCACACCTGTATGTGTGTATGTATATATATATATATATATGTGTGTATATATATATATATATATATACACATACACACATACACTCAGAGACAAAATACATTATATGTAAATACCTATGTATATTTACACATGTAAGACAGTTGAAGCTTGTCAGAAAGATGGAAAGAATATCATAATCTACTATGCTAATAATATTAGTGATTTTAACTATAAATGAAAATGGTTCTCAATATTTTAACCTGTGTCTATTATTTTGTTAAATTACCACTTTACTTGCAATTAGTATCAACTCATGGTGATATCAGAGTTAAGTTTTACACTTACATTCTAAAACAGAATAGTACTAAAATCTTCCTTGATGTTATTTCTGTTTCTAGTTTTCACACTAATGAAGTTGCCAGACTCTTCTATAATTCTAACTATTCTAGAACATGCTAGTTAGTATCAGAGGAATGACATGAACTTTACCAACAAAATAAACAAACAAAAAAATTCCAAAATATACTTGTGGACAAGAGATGAAATATGAACTAGAGATATGGCCTTCAAATTTCATACCTTCTATCCTACCAATTTCTTCATTGAAGAATTTTGGTTCAAGCAGGATAAAAACAGAAAGGTCATTTTGACTGAGGATTTTTTGTTGGTTTCTTTTTCCAGGGGCTCTTTTAATGATTTAAGTTTTAACAATTGTGGTGATATTTTTGGATAAACCAGTTGGGATTACGTCTCTGTTCTACTAGTAGGAAACATACTACCAATATCAAATTACTGAAATGGATATTATACATATTATCATACTGAAGCACCACTGGCTAAAAAATTTTATCCATAAAGTGCTACATTAATGTAGAAAGAAATCCTTAAGCATGTGTCACATGCTTTTGTCCTTTGATCTTTTCCAGTATTTTAATTAAATTAATGGAGACATTGAAAAGATAAGGAGAAAAAGGTTAGCAATACTTTGTATAAACAGGAAGTGCCTGCTGTAGTTGCCCCACAAGCTCCTAATCATCCACCACTGTGACATAGGTGCTAATAAACACAATAATATACTATAAGGTAACATTTAAATAAATGTTAAATCCAGAAAAAAGCACTGGCTGGTTGATCATTTACTGTGAGCTACTAAGAGAAACTCCTGTCACTAAAGAAAAAACATAAATGCCAACAATAACTGACTGGTCAAATAAATTATGATTCTTCAATTTAGTAGAATTCTATTCTGTATTTTAAAATTATGATGAATAGGCATTGACGCAGGAATATCTTCACAATGTAGCAAATGAAAAATGTTTTACAACAGTATGCACATTTTGTTTCCATTAAACAAATTAAAGTTGAAATAGATATATCTCTCTCTCACTTCCTTCCTCCCTCTACCTTCTCTATGTCTGTACACACAGAGTAAACAAAGGTATAGAATAAAAAACATATATGTTAACAGTGGGTATATCTGAACAATGAAATTATACATTTTGAAACTTTTCTCTCATTTATCCCCAAATTACAATATTTTCCCTGGATTTGTCAACTCTTCTTTATTTTTATGTCTATTTTTACTTCATGTAATTTAAGATTATATTGCTAGATGTTGTCTTGAAAAAACCGTAAATTTGGAGCTTTACTTGGATTTATTAAGTGATTTATGAATCAGGCAGCATTCCAGATAGTAACTAGATGCACCCTCTGAGGGGCTGTACAAAATGGAAGGTTTTTATAGAAAGAAAGGTGGGGCAATTAGCAAAAGAAAAGAAAGGATTACTCCTAGGTTAGGACATCTTCAGTAAAAAGTATGAAGGGTGGAGGTACATTTGTATGGAAGGAAAAACAGAATGTGTTTTCTGGATAAGGAAGATATAAAGGACACGGAGGGGACGGTTGGTAAAAGAAGAAAAAATAATTTTGTCCTAAAATAAAATGTTTCTTTTAAAATAAGAAAGAAAAAGATAGAACAAAAACAAAGGTACATGGAAGTTGCAGAAGGTTTGTTGGTGAGATCTTAAGAATTTGATATATGGTCAAGTTAAGATTTCAATGGAAAATTAAGTCAAATGCATTATTTGTATATGTATGTATGTGAACGCTCACTAGATCTATAACCATGCACATTTTTAAGTCTTTTGTCATGTACAGATAGTTATTGTTTTACTCTGATGCTTTGGCAAAAAGAAAAAAATTTCCTATAAATCTATTTCATCTTTAAAGATTAAAAAAAAAAAAAAGAACAACCTTGTTAAGTACTCTAAAATGCAGGTTCCTCATTACTTTAAAAACATCACACTAAACTAAACTGGGTAAAGGTTTACAGAACTCTTAGGGAAAGTACTAACAAAAAAATCAAGAAAAACAAAAATAACAGGACTAAATGAACTGGTAAGAATGATTATAATTTTTATGACTTTTTATATAAAGTGTTAATGGTGTTTGATCTTTGTTTTCCAGACTCAACACATTTTTTTTGTTCTAAGCTACCTATGACCCATAGTAATTCGGTTAATTACACCTTTGTAAGCAAAATTAAAACATTTGTTTTTCCTTTCTATCAGATTCCTCTAGAATTTTCAGTTCTCCTAATTAAATTATATTTACTTAAGTAACAAGTCATCTGGAATCTACAGAATACAGATTCATCTCTTGAGTCTTGGGAGGTATCAGAACTTCAGAAATATTTATTTAGGTCTTAGAAAATGAATTCATGAAGATTTTATCTTCTCTATATCTAACAATAATGTATAAAGAAAATCAAATTTAGGCTCTTGAGCCACTCTCCATGCTCAAGCCCACTCTTACCTCTTTGGAGTGTACTTTCTCTTCAATAAACTCTTTGTTAAAAAAAAAAGAAAAGAAAAGAAAAAAAAGAAAAAATAGAAAATCAAATTTAACAAAAATATCAATTACTAAGTGGCTCTTAATTGTAGTCCAACATAATTATTTGATGTAGATACATTTAAAGCTCACAGACATATCAATGTCTAGCAGTGTCTGGTTCAGAGTGAGTGCTCAATAAATGTAACAATTTAATGAATATTCATAGAGTGTACATTTTACCTTCTATTTTGCAGTTACTGTGAATGGAGTCAAACTTCTATCAACACTAACTACTGTTTCTTTGCATTAACCAGAATAGGTGCAGCTATTCTTAAATCTACATTCAGTTCCACAAATACTTATTGAGC
This sequence comes from Lyroderma lyra, assembly GCA_004026885.1. NCBI lineage: Eukaryota > Metazoa > Chordata > Mammalia > Chiroptera > Megadermatidae > Lyroderma > Lyroderma lyra. The sequence goes on from PVJL010003183.1 coordinate 160,861, forward strand.
ACCTATTTATGCCATGATCTATATACTAGGTGCTGGGAACATCATCTTTGCTTTCTAGGTGTTTACAGAAAATTCTAATAATGAGAGAGAGTACAAAACTGGATGGTGACATGCGTGCACTGAAGAAGGAGTAAAGAAGTCTGATGAGATGTCTAAGCCAAATCTTACAGGATAAATAAGAATAAAACAAGCATACATAAGTGAAGTGCATTCTTCATTGAAGGCATAGCTTGATCAAAGGCCTGGAGGTGAGAAAAAATACAGTATATATGATAGATCTAAAAACAGTTTAGTATTGCTGAGAGAAACACTAACTACTAAAGTGAGGAAGCAGTGAGAGATGAGGCTTCATCGTGAGATGAACATAACATAGTTACCTATTAACACAAGGCATTTACCCAGTGAAAATAATGCTGCAAATGCCTTTTGGTCCTTCCCATCCCAAAGCTTTAACAATAGTATCTACCTAATTTCAGAATACACAAATAACAAATGTGTTTTATTAACTGCACATTGGTTAAATGCTAAGCTCCTCTTTTCAGCTTTTTGTATATATTCCAGGCAAAAAGCAAAGATAGACAATCTACTTTTAAGATAACTCCCACAAGGCTCAGAATTTAGTGTTTTCTATATAAGTCTATAATCCACAGAATATTCAAATTTAGCATTTAATTTTGTGATATTCCTATTCCCCACTTCCAACATCATCTGTTTTATCTAACAGTCATTAACTCAATCAACTCTGAAAAAATCCGTATTTTATTACATTATACAGTAATAGCCCTATTATTAATTTTCTTTCCTGAGACTGGTTTATCCTACATCTTTTGTTGAATGATTATTTCAAATGCTCATGACATTGCTCCTGAGTTGTTACTGTTAAAAGCAAACAGTCTGGTTTCAACCACGGGACAATGCTCATAGGCTAGGAAAACACAGACGCACCTCATAAACTCCCAAGTTTGTTCTTAAACGATAGAGCCTCTGGTTCACACAGGCTGCTTGTCCAAGTCGCTCCAGTCTTGAATCTATTCTCTCTCCACCTCCCTCCCTGTCCTGCCTTAACAATGCTGGAAAATACCAGGCTATCTGAAGATAGGAAAGCATTATCATAGTGGCCTATGGCTGGAAAGAGTTCCTTCTTGGTGCTTGCTTCTTAAAAGTAAAGCTGTTTTGTCTCTCCCCTATTCCTGTTCTGAGCAGGTGGGGCTTAAACCTGTAAATACTGGGGATGAAGTTGGGAGATATCTAAGCCCAAATCTTACTTCTGGAAAGGAGTGATACCCAAATTTATTTTCTCTGATGCTGGCTGTGCAATTCCATCTCTATTAGACTGCAAAGCAGTGAAGAATCTCAACTGCCTACTGGACTGTGGGGCCTGACGGAGATAAGACAAGCAGGAACCATAATTTTAGCTATTAGGAATTGGACATAATATATAATTTTAGCATTCAAGTATAAGAAATACATTAATATAAAAGCAGTGGGCTATGTATAAGAATTAACTGCTATCAGTACAGTAAGTATTGTTTTTTATACATCAATTACTAAAGGAATAAAGGAAGGGAAGAAGGAAGAAAGGGAGGGAAAACTGACCAATATAAACCTTCCAATAATTTATCAGGTATTTATCTCAAAGCTCCTTGGATTTGATTGTCACTACATAAAAGAAGGGGGAGTTCAGCTGTGAGGCTTGATGCAACCTATGCAAAATGGTGGGAATGGTCAGGGCTGGGGCGGGGGAAATTAGCTCATCTCAGAGAAAGATGAGTAACAGCCAAATTAGAGTGTCCAAGGGGCTAGAAAGAAGAATGTAAATTTTATCCAGCTAAATAATCTTATCTGATAGGAGCAGCAATATAAAAGGAATTTTCTGCAGTGGTGACACTTGAAGATAAGAGTTAGGAGCAGTAAATTTACTCCACATCTATCCTACACATATTATAAGACAGAACCACAGGCATAAGAATTCTTTGCCTGGGCATAAGATTCTTTGCCTGAGGATAAGGGACTGCAGTCCCATCAGATCCCAGGAGAAGAAAGTTTATTGGTAGAAGACAAGTTATCAAGTCTTCAGGGTAGCAATGGTGGGAAAAGGCTATTATACCTTGCTGGCATTAGAGCACTTATGGACTCAACCTAGTCACCTGCATACTGGACTAAAACCAGAAAGATTAATCCCCATTAAAGAATGAGATCATTAATACCCTGGATCAAGAATTGGGTTGGATAGGATCTTTATGTCAAAGGTCTTAGATAGTTAAATAAGAAAGTAGAAATATTTTAATTTTTAGCTGGTATATCTATAGGTTTTTTAGGATGTGTAAATAGCACAGTGATGCCAAAAGCTGCTATTAGAGAGGCCCTTTTGAAATCACCAATCCCCTGTCTCCCTTTTTATTTTAAAAATAAGTGAGCCCTTGTTCACACACAGGCAATATCACCTAAAGTATGTACTAGCATAGGAGTCGACAAACTAAGCCCGTTGTTTGTTTTTGTAAAAACGGTGTATTGGAATATAGGTATAAACATTAATTTGTGTATTATCAATGGCTGGTGTCATTTTACAAAAGCAAAGCTGAGTCCGGCTTATAAAGCATAAAGAAGAGCCTTACAATCTGTCCCTTTACAGAAAAAGTGTGTTACCCCTGCATCAGGGTAACACATTCTACACAAAAGCCTAAGGATCCTCAATTTTTATCCTTGCCCATTTACTTTATTTCCATTTCTCAGGTAAATTAGAATCTGGATGTTTTTCAAAGACAATATTTATACTAAAACAGTCAAATATATAAATGACCCAAAATTTCAGGGAAAACACAATTCAAAACATTTGTAGAGTAACTGAAATTCTGAAGATATCAAAGCGACACTGGTACTGAAACTATCTACAATCTCTAAAGTAATATGTACCTCAAATATCTTGTGAAATATATGTAATTTTTCTATTGGTAATTAAGGTAATTAGTCTCAAAACTAACTGAAACAGAGGAAGGCTAAGTGAACTGCTTCTCAGACTGGGTCATAAATCCCAAATATGCAAATATACAAGGGCTGTCTGGAAAGTATCCAGCCACGTAATATGAAAAATAGAGGCATTTATGGCTGGATGTTTTTCTGGACAGCCCTCGTATGCTCAGAAATTCTTGTGTTCTCCAGGACAACTTAGAATTTTGTTTGCTTACACTTTATTTTGTTAATGGGGGTAGTAGTTATTAACTATGTTATATTGATATATATGAGGCCTGTCCAGGAAAAAAATCCAGCCATAAATGCCTCTATATATTTTTTCATATTACATGGCTGGATACTTTCTGGACAGCTCTCATATAGTTAAAAAATTTTCTAGAAAAGAGTCTGCAATATTTTTTTCTTTTTAGAGTGTTACATATAATACTAGAATTTGAAAAATCCTTTTCAGAGTATGTCAATGGTGAAAAGAAAAATGACATCCAAAAAAATCATAATAACATAAATAAAATTCAGGAGTGGCTTTATGATTCAAATACCATTATTCGAAAATCCTAAGCCAAAGTTCAAACTAGATATTCGTTTGCCTAAAATAGTAATGACAAATCTGTAAAACATAGTATACATGAAGTTGAACACTCTAAGAAAAGTTTATTACTCTGAACTCATACAATATAGACAGTTAAGTGTTAAATGTTTAAATTACTAAATACATCATATACAATTATATACATTTTAAAAGCATGTTAAGGGCCTCACACTTTCTATGATCAATTTAAGCTCTAAAGAATGTAGTTTAGAAAGTATGTAAATTTTGAGATGACTGGATAAAGAAGCTGTGGTACATATACACAATGGAATATTACTCAGCTATAAGAAAAGATGAAATACTGCCATTTACAACAAAATTGATGGAACTCAAGAACATCATGCTAAGCGAAATAAGCCAGACAGCAAACACCAAAAATCATATGACTTCACTCATACGTGGAATATAAAACTGAAAGCAACAAAGAAATAAAGAACAAACAAAAAACCCATGGACACAACCAATAGTTTAATGTTTATTTGGGGACAAGTGGGGAGGGGATGGGAAAAGAGGGAGGGGGAGCAAAATATATGGTGATGGAAAGAGAACTCACACTGGGTGGTGAACTTATTATACAACAAGTTGACAATGCACTGTAGAATTGTATACTTGGAACCTATGTAATTCTTGCTAACAAATGTCACTCCAATAAGTTTAACAATAAAAAAAAGAAAGTATGCAAATTTTGAATAAAGACTGTTTTCAGAGTCTAAAACACCATGTAGTGTTTTACTTTTCACAAATTAAGATTCCAGGAAATGTCAGATTTTAGTATCTGGCAACTTTTCTCTTATCAAAAACAGAAAAGCTAAAATATTATATATGATTGCATATATATATTATTTATTACCTTTATTCATCTCAAGGTTAAGACTGCCAACAGAAAAAAATATATATAACAGTTTTATGGTAATTCTGATTTCAATTTAATATACAAACAAACTGGAAAGTATTTTCAGTCAACATGACAAAATATTAATATCCATGCTATATAATACTGTTACATTATTAGTAAATAAAAATAATCCCTCAATAAATGAAAAGAGCATTTAATACAATTCCCATCAAAATCCCACAATCATACTATCACAAAATAAATTAACAAATTACCAGATTTGTATGGAACCACAAAAGACCTCAAATCACCAAAACAATACTACATAAAAAGAATAAGGCTCGTGGTATCATACTCCCCAATTTCAATTTATACTACAAAGCATCAATAATCAAAACATCTTGTTATTGGCAGAAAAACAGACATACAGACCAATGGAATAGAACTGAAAACCCAGAAATAAATCTACAAATGTATGGACAAATAATTTTTGACAAAGAAGCAAAAAATATACAATGGGGAAAAGACTGCCTCTTCAGTAGATGGTGCTGGGAAAACTGGAAAAACATATGCAAAAGAATGAATCTGAGCTGTGAATTCTCACCATATAGTAAAATTAACTAAAAATGGATTAAAGACCTCCATATAAGACCCAAAACAATAAACTGTATAGATGAAAACATTGATACTAAACTTACAGCCCTAGGGCTCAAGGAAGACTTCATGAACCTGTCCTCAAAGGCAAGGGAAGTAAAAGCAAAAATAAATGAATGGGACTATATCAAACTAAAAAGCTTCTGCACAGCAAATGAAACCATCAACAAGGCAAAGAGAGCGCCAACTGAATAGGAAAAAATATTTGCAAATAACACATCTGATAAAGGTTTAATATCTAAAATATATAAAGAACTAATACAACTTAACAACAAAAAAACAAACAACCCAATTAAAAAGTGGGCAGAAGAACTAAACAGACACTTCTCCCATGAAGAAATACAAATGGCCAGCAGACATATGAAAAAATGCTCATCCTCATTAGCTATCAGGGAAATGCAAATCAAAACCACAATGAGATACCACCTCACACCTGTCAGAATGGCTGTTATCAACAAGACA